>JACXGM010022462.1:0-16698 GCA_016801145.1 Umbra pygmaea | reverse complement strand
TCGTCTGGGTTCTCAGCCAGCTTTTCCGGGGTGATGTTGGCCACCTCAAACCGTGCGAAGAAGGTGTTGAGCTCGTCGGGGAGTGAGGCGGGGGGGTGGGTGTCACAGCTCTTCCTGCCTTTGTACTCTGTTATCTGCTGTAGTCCACTCCACATGCGTCTGGGGTCGGAGCTGTTGTAATTGGACTCCAATTTGTCCCAAGGTGTGTATCAAGGTACTTTACCCAAGATATGCCCACTCTAATGTTCCTTATGTCATGTTCATCCTATGAGGACCCAATCCCTTGGAACATGCAACAGGACCATGTGGCCTGTTGACTCCTTCCTGTCCCCGTCCTGTGCCCAACATGCTACTGTGCTGGTGCCCACATCACTGCTGTTGGTGATTTTGCCAGCTTTCATCTCCAGGTGGCTTACGTTCTCCCTTCACAAGACCACCAAACTGTATTGATGGTACACAAAGATTATGGTCAAGGCCCACCCATCATATCTTCATTGTTGGACAATAATTGAAAACTGATAAACAAAGTGACCTTATTACAATGGGCTGTGTACCTTCAGATCCCCCACCCGATACAGCCAGAAGAGGACTGGCCACCCCTTGGAGTCTGGCCTCTCTCCAGGTTTCTTCCTAGGTCCCACTTACTAGGGAGTTTTTCCTAGCTACTGTGCATCACTTGTGTTGCTTGCTCTTGGGGGTCTTGGGCCGGGTGTCTGTCAAAGCACTTTGTGACAACTGCTGTTGTAAAAAGGGCTTTATAAATAAAATTTGATTGATTAATTGATTGAGAAGAAAAGGAGCCAACAAGATGAGTAAAACCTTGTTAAACTAGATGTTGGTGACAAAGGGAACCAGCTAGGATCGTATGTCATTTGAAACTAACTTTGAGGCCGACTGATGATTTTAATGGTGGCTGACTTATTGGATGTGATGTATGGGGTATATACACAGCAGGTGAAATTAGTATTGAACACGTCACCGTTTTCCCATGAAGTTTAGTCAATAGCACCTTTGGAAATATATTTACTGAGAAAAATGGTGACGTGTTCAATAATTATTTTACCTGCTGTAAGAGGTAACAGGAAGTGAATGAGGGAGATGCAGGAGGTGTGATGGCAATTCAGCATGTGTGAAGCCAGTCTTCAGCCTTGTGGCTTCTCACACACACTTAAGAGAATAGAAACATGAGCAGTTCTACAGTTGTGAGAAATGACATATTCATCCTCCTGTAGACCATACTATTCTCATGACACTTTGCATTGGTGTGATAGATGAAGTGCAAGTAGAACAAGTAGGGCATCTGAGTAAACTTGTTCTTAGCCTGGTTAAATAATAGTTAAAATACCCAACTAAGATTAAGACTAATTGCAGATGTAGTCCTCTGTGGTCAGATCTGGTCAGGCATTTCTCAGAACTACTCTAGTTTCCATTCACCCACTTCAGAATTCATTGTGGTTAAAGTCAGATATCAAGGTGTCAGACAGCTTAGTGGTTAGCGAGTCAGACTTAGTCAGAAGGCTGCCAGTTTGAACACTGACTCTGCCAAATGTCATTGTGTCCTTGAGCAAGGCACTTCACCCTATGTTGCTCCAGGATGATATCCCTGTACTTAAAGGAGAATTCAGGGCGATTTCCAAACGTAGCTCTATTGTTTGCATATCGGAAGTGCTGTCCGTAGGGTTAATAACTCGAACAATCTGTATTGCCAAAACCGTGTTTACCTTTTGTTGCCAGTATACAACTATTACGCATTTACGGGGCAAGTTAAAAAGATTGCTTGAGCCACTAAACATGTTCAAAATGTCATTACTAGTCCATATCCAATAAAAACAATTTGCTGTGGTTATACGCTTCATGGACTCCTTTCCGTTATTCGGTTTATGCATATGTATATTGTTTTATTTGTCTAGTAGTAGGTATTCTCTTCAGTTTTATGCATTGCATGTGGTTATGTTCTGTATTATATGTACTGTCCTTTTAAGGGGTCACAACTCCTCACATTAGCTTTAGAGCCTTAGACCATGTCTTCCATGGTAATGGGTTGATTGACATCAGCCGTGTACAGTTAAGGCTTAGGTTCGGATGCATTTAAGGGGCTCCTTGGTATTCTACCATACCAATGATGTCAGAGCTGACACATCTGTGAATGATCTAACTGAAGATTTACACCTAACCCTGTGTAACATACTGGATGCTGTTGCACCGCTAAAAACTAAACATATCCGTAACAAGAAACGTGCACCCTGGTATACAGAAAACCCCAGAACCCTTAAAGCAAGCCTCCAGAAGATTGGAGCGGAAATTGCATTCTACCAAGTTGGAAGTATTTCAACTAGCTTGAAATGACAGTACTCTGCATTACCGTAGTGCACTTACTTCTGTATGGGATTACAATAATGCCTTAAGTCTGTATGCGTATTATGTGATTTGCACACATGTAAATAACAATCCACACAACGGTTTTGCATTTTGTAGTTGTATTTCAAGATCTGTGTGTGCGTGAAGCAAGACTTGTAATAATTAACATTTTGCATGTAAAAATATTTACACATGCACAACCTATGAATTACACATACAACTCCTTATTTACACATACGCACCTTAAGAATTTCACGTGCAGATTTTATTTATACAGACAAATCACCAAATACAACTCACGATGTACAGACAAAACAGTTTTCACTCTCGCACATTTTTGGTAGGGGGGTCAGGTAAAATAAGTGCCATAAATATGTGTGTGCGCATTAGATTTGCAGACTTGTATTTAACGCCTTGTGACTCTGTGGTCACATGACTTTGGTCAGGTGATTCGTGCTGCAGATCTGTAAAACTGAGTTTGTCCGTAAAACGAGCTTCGTAAAAAGTGCTTTGTGTGTGTGAAAACACAGAGTTGTCCGCAAATGAGGAATTGCACCAGCAGAGGGCGCTGTGTGTCCGCAGAGACGGGTTTATTTAAAGATAAGAGATTTATATTGGTAGAACTCTTTCGAATTTATTTGATTTTTTTCATCTAGACATCGATTGCAAGTGATATTAAAATGGGGAAAATAATAAATAAATAAAATGTAACTGGAAGTGGGAGAAAAAAATAAACATTAGGTATTGGAAAAAATAGATACTTAAAAATAACTTATTTTTTGGCCTGAGATGTATGTAAAGCCAGCTACTGTAACTTGATTCAGGTTAGGACATGTCGGTAGTATTGCTTTATAAGATGTGCATCACTGATCTGTTATGTTTATATCATCGTTTATTGTGTCGTATTGTGTAGATGGTTGTGACGGCAACAGGATTGAAGCTGGTTTGAATTGAAATAAACCGCTCTTTACAGGTGCCGTGATATAATGCAAAGCTTGCTTGAAACCGATTCATTTTAGCTTCACGTCTATTTATCTCTTCAGCGCAAAGCGTTTGAGGCAAGCAGATAATTCAATAATTATAAAAAACTGTACATAGAATAATTCTATAATCCACACTGCACCGGTCTGATATGCAGAACAAAATAGACTTGAAAGGAAAAAATACGTCTTCAATAGAGCTTCGCTTTTTTCAACAGTTGTACATATTTTAATATATATAGTCACTATAAGCGGGTTTGAATGGAAATAAACCGGTCTTTACAGGCGCCGTTATGCAATGCGAAGCTTGATTGAAATCGATTCATTTTAGCTTCACGTCTATTTATCTCGTCAAATCTTTTTTACCTTCATCAACAATATTTTACAGAAAGAAAAGTAGGATATATAAAAATACAAAATGAACAAATATTGAAACAATTTCTCTAGTCTCTTATTAGCAAACTTAAAATCCACACTGTACACGCTGAAATGTTCGCTATTGTATTTGAAAATAAAATATTACAAAAAATATATATATATATATAATGGGTGTGCTGAAACGTAATGCAGATCCAGAAACATATTTGTTCTGAATTTGTTAGTTGAAAACCATTTACAATCTATAGAGCCTATAAAATTATGAAAATAGGCTAAAACAGCATAAATATGACATGTTGTAATTCATGCTGTTTCCGACACTGGAACACATTTTAAAATGAATAAAATGGCACTTTCTGATTGCGCCGTTAGTTGAAAATCGTCTTAAAAGTATTATCTGGTTTATCTATGAAGTAAGTACATGTGGTGGATTTTCATTTTAGACTAAAGAATTGTCATTCTATAAAGGCAATATAATACCATCAAAAACAACAAAAATCTCCATGTAATTAATCTGTTTTACATAGGCCTATAAAAACACAATAGAGGTGATGCTCTTGATCGCTGGATGCAGTGATGGCTTTGCTGGAGGCTGCGGAGGAGAGAGTGGTGTTTAATGAGGGTGATTCGTATGCTAATGACGCTGATGGGCATCAGCAGTTGGCGGTTATAGGTAGTTTGGAAGGCTTGGCGGTTCTAGTGTTAACAGATTGAAAAACAATGCAACACAGTTTAACTTATTATCAACAGCCTTGACAATATCATTCACAACCAATGTAGTTGTAGTAATGTTACTGTGCTCTGGTCAAAAACCAGATTGATATTTGTTTAACATGCAATTATTTTAAAAAAGGAGTGTGTTGAGAAGTAGATTCTATATAATCATGTTTAAATACAGTTTGAACAGTTTAGAATGGTATTACTATTAGAGAGAGTTGTATAGCTATAGCCTTCCATACTCAAGGTTAGGAACAGTGGCCTTAAACATTAAAAGATAGGGAACCTACGTAGATAGAAGTTAAGGTGACCAGCACATGAGACAGTCACGGGTCTGAGGAGAATCTTCTAGAAGGTTCGCAAACAACAATGCTAGGGCTATATAACCCAGCTCCATATGATCATTCGGGACATTTGCCACAACACGTCTTAATGCCTTGTTATGAGATGACCCTGTATCCATAACAAGGAGAACTTTATTAAAGCATTCTATTATCAACCACTACCTGACTCCTGGAACCATCATTTCAGCAAAGATCTTTCCAAGCCTTTACCTTTTAACAAGTGGCGCCCAACGTTTACACTCAATATTTTTGTTAACTTTGACTTTGACTTTCCTGGAGACCAACACATTGTAGCTGCTGTTTTGGAGAACGAGTTGGAGGCTGCTGTCTTGAGAGAAATCTTAGAGAAAGAACTTTGAGTACCTGTTATCAACAAGCTAAGAGACGTTGTTTTGGAGGCCAAAACTGAAGAAGACGAACTACAACAATCTGTCTGAGTTTGTGGACAAATTCCGGGTTCCTTACAAGGTAGCTGACACCCGACTGGAAAACCAAGGAAGGTGCCAGGTCAAAAGGTGAGCCAAATGTATACCAGTCTTGGCACAAATACCAGTAACAATGTCAATGGCAGAAAGTGGAAGTCGGGGGGGGGGTGCACAATGTGAATTGATTTTAAGAATGTGATGAATGCCTGGAAGAAGCCACAAATATAAATATAGATAAGGGGTGGTTCCTTCTATTTTATTATTTTTCATGTATGTACTAAGACAATACACTCTGTCTTTCATTGCAATGCCAAATGTTATAAAACACAATAGGTGTATACATTTACGACACATTGTATCTGTTTAATTAGAATTGGAGAATAGCAACTCCAAAACAACTGAGGCCACCTAAAAACTGACGATTTAAATAAGCACTTTTAATTTTCCAGAGGGTGGCAGTACGGCGCCCTATGTCGCATCTCTTACGTGACATAGAGGAAGAGCTTCCGTGGGACAATACCTAATCGAATATAGATATATATACGGAATGACGTGTTCCCTAGTCGTTGACAATTGATAAGACGTTAAAACTTAAAAATAAAGTAAATGCTAAAGAGTGAGATCAAATGTTTTAGAAACATCAATGGTCGAACACATGTGGTACCTAAAACATAAGGCAAATAAACTGTGGAACCCTGCCAGGCAAAACATTTTGAGAGACATCTTCACAGCGTTTTTCTATCCGCAAGGCCTGGGGGGGGGGCTAGACATCACGGTATGTCGTGCAGGTGCAATAATGTCGAAGTAGCACAGTAAGCTGTAACTTGTAAATAAAATGCTATAGGATAAGGCATTTAAGGTAAAGAGGCAATGCAGAACAGATTAGATTAATTAGGTATAAAATGCTATAGGATAAGGCATTCAAAATGGTAGTTTAGATATGCAGCCTAGTACAAAAATACCAGGGGGAACAGGGAATAATATAATAAAAGTAACAAGAGACCCCCTGTTGCAGCTAGCTAGTAAATAAAATAATCGAGGTGCACGTAGATAAGTGATTGGATCCAAAGTAAATATAATGTAAGAAATAATAAAAACATAAAAAACGGGATTGAGGGAAGTGTAGATAAAGGGTTAAAGCTTACTTTTTTGTGAAATCTGCTAAAAGTAATGTTCAAGACAACATAGGAGGTAATGTTTCCATGTACATTTTTTTTAACGGACCCAAAAGTTATTGGACAAAACCCAAAAATGAATAGACACTGAAAATTTTCCCTTAGGACATAATTGGATTGAATAATTCGGCCCTATATCAGGGTCAATTCAGATGAAAACCATTGAAAATAGAGCCAATTATAAATGAAAGTTGTCCTATAAAATACTTCTTGACAAAAATAGGAAATACCTCTCTGCATAATTTTGCCCCTCCTAAAAGACGAGAACAATAATATAGATAGTCATAACATCAGCTGGTCACTGGTGGTAAACAGCACGTATGCCGCCAGAAGGTCGAGGTTACACAGATGATTTACGCACACACATCAGAACTATGTGTGATACACATTGAAGAAGTAATGAGAAAATATGAGAAAATTATGAATAAATAAGGAGAATGGAATAAAAGATTGTTGTTGCACTAATGATTTTAAACTTTTACACACATATACAGGTGGGAGATACCAGCAGATACAAGAGGTGAAAGGTACTGGGCCCGGTTCCCCGATAACGTTCACTCTTAGCCCGCTAAGAAGACTCTAAAAGATATATCTTACAGAAGTTGTTTATGTTCGTAAGTGTGTTCCCCGAAGTCTCCCTTAGGAAGCTGCTTAACACGTCACACTTAAGCTGCCTCTTAAGTGCGACGTTACAAGGCGCTGTCCCAAGGGAAGGTGCTGAATGTGTTGTCATCGATTGCTCAGGAATGATTTTTCAGTTCACGCGAGGTGCACTACGGTGTTAAGAAAGACAACACGTAATATGTAAATGAAACATTCCTCAAATTATTCCAGTAACATTTATTTTAGCATAGTTGAAGTTATCAGTAAAATATAGACTACTAATTAAATTATAAAATTGTCAGTAATGTGTTCACACAAGATGTTGTTATTGGTCGACGAACCGGGTAGCTATCCCTCGCTAACCATCCACTCTCCTCATCCCGTTGTCCCGCTTCTTGACGTGGGTTTAACGACTTCTAAAAATGATGTAATACACTTTTAATTTTTTTTGGTTTACAGTTCCTAATCTGATTTTGGTATAAGTTTCTCTTAATAGTTGCTGAGCAACAACCACACCAGTGACTGTGTCTGTGTGTGTTTGTACGCGCATTTTCATTAAAAATACTTGATCATCAACAAGATTGTATGTCATACTGTCATCCTTAATGAGTCAACAGCTGATTCTCTATTGGCATTGGAAACCTACGCATAAAATATTGCTCTTTCTATGAGATACCTTAATTATCCACAAGGAAATTAAGCAGTGTCAATCTAAGTGCACTGCACATTCATATATAAAAGCTCCTTTGAAGAGGCTGCGTAAAGACATTAGTTCATAATGTACATTATGTTTGACAACGCGTAAGGCTACGCATAAGCTATGCATGAGGCAAAGCAGCAGAAAGGGAATCCTCTGACAACCATGTGACCTGCGTTCAATGCCCAATAAATTAATGAAGATGAATCAGCAATGTGACGTGCTAATTTGGGCATATGTCAACTTTTGTCGGAGAAATTCTAAGGTGTGGGTTCCTTCGCCAACCTTAAGAGAAGCATGTCAATGATTGGCGTTGCATAGACCACCTATGGAATGGACACAATGGCATGATAGAGTAAAGGTTTAAAGGATTAGAATCACACACAGAACATTTAATGGATGCAAGGTTTGAAAATACCATTTATTTTTCAAAAAAATAAACATTCCATCATAATACGAATCAGAAGAAAAGTCCATTCAATCATGGATGACGGCTAATGATAGCTCAGCAAGTTATTCCTAAAAGAAAATATAAATTAATCAAAAACATTTGCAATCAAAAGCTGCCTTGACTCAACCCCTGCAGCGTGCAGGGCAGCCCTCTGTGAAGGATGGAGGACCTCAACTTCTCCCTCTCCATCTTCCTCCTCATCCACTTCCACCTCCTCCCCCTCCGGAATAGTTGCGCCTCCTCGCACAGCCATGTTATGGAGTGTGGCCGTTGCCACCGTAACTGCGCTAGAGTTGAGAGGCTTCATGCGCAGTCCTCCTGTCGAATTGTGCAGGCACCGAAAGCGCAGCTTCCAGATTTGAATTGCACACTCGACAACGTTGCGTGTGCGAATGTGTGCAACATTGTAGGCTCTTTCTCCCACGACCTCCACCATGCTTACCAATTTCTAGATCTTAGCCATTTAGAGCCAAATTGTTTGCCAGACTTTAATTATTAAAAGTGATTGACAATTTAAACGCTTTCATTACATTACGAAATAGTCTAGGCTAATTACCACATATTAGTTCTGTACCAAATGAAGTCAATTTCCTAAATAGGCCTGTATCCATTGCGAACATATTTTATTATAGTTATAAAATGTCCATAAAATCATTGTTGTAGTGGCGGCGACTAGCGGCTTGTGCTCAAAACAACGCTAAGAGAGAACTACGAATGGTCCAGACCAACCTTACGAAAGTGTGACTTACAGAAGATATACTTAGCGTACGAACGTTTCAGGAACCGTGCCATTAGGTTAAGAGAGAGGTTAAGGAATAGGTTAAGAACTACTTAGCGATAAGAACGTTTTGGGGAACCGGGCCCTGGCCAGTCAGAACGTTTTTCTTCCCTCATTACATCTGCTTGAATAAAGACTGATATGTGTGAAATGTGAATGATGATAGAGAGAGGTCCACGACCAAATTGATATATTTAATGTTTTTGTATATATACATTGTTACATAAATGTTCATACGTGATTGGAAAATTGGACCTGTTAAGTAGAGTTTACACTTTAGAAGTAAGCTACCGGAGAGACATATAAAAACTGAGATACCGTATTGCCAAGACGCAGTTTAAAGAAACTGGTAAAAGAACCATTTAAATAAAAAGAGAACATTTAACAGAGAAGTGTTGAAGCTTCCGTTTCCTCACTATCAAACCAAATAGGAGAGAGATTATCCTTACTCAGCCCATCCCTTACAGCATAACGTTAAAGGTAGAGAAAGAGAATTTAGAGTGAACACCAAATTTTTATGGATTAAAGAACAAAACATTTTTTCCACTGTTGATAAGATTGTTTTGTTGTAATAACATTGAAGTAAAAGAGCATTACATTCAACACAGTGTTTAAGGATTGGGACCTGCCAGTTGGAAAGCTGCCAGGTTGACTCCTGACTGTGCCAAATGTTTTACCCCTGAGCAAGGCATTTTACCCTGAAGTTGCTCCAGGAATTTATTCCTGTAAAGCTGTAAATATATAGAAATGCGAAATAAACAATAAAACATGAGTGAGCCAGACATGTGAAAAGGAAAATGTGTCATCAAGCGTCAAATATACCAATTATACTGAACAGATTTAGTCTATAGTATAACTGTTGATCAAAAAGCTTGCATCATTATAGTTACAATTTGAAGATAAATAATAACTGTCTGGGATGGACGGAATTGGTTTGACTTTCCCAGTGCCCAAAAGAAGAGCTAGGGACAATTAAAGGATAGATATTTTGAACCAGCATCATGTCAATTTGATTTAGGACTGGGTATTTTGAATTGGCATATTGAATATAGGCGTGGATAACATACAGGATAAGATAATGTTGACATTTAACAAATGTATATTATGAATAAAATTTGTTTTATTTATTTCCAGAGGTCAAAGATTGTCCCTGTGTTATTCCTGTGTTCAGTAGACACATTTAAATATTGAGCAATTAACAACAGAGCCAATAAACTTTCAAGCTAACAGAGGAGGTTGCAGCTTTAAAATATATTAATATTTCATATGCATGCATAGACCCAAATGAGACACATAGACACAAATAGGATAGATTTTTCTCCTCCTTTTGGAGGCCACAACTAAAATAAAATTCTTAAAGGTGCAATGCATAAGACAGCCACGTGACTAGTTTTTTTTTACAGACATGGGCATTCGCGAATACACACACACACACATGAGACGGAAAAACATTGTGGAGGGAAAATGGCAGCCATTTTAGAAATGAGGAAGTAGCATTATGCTAACTAAAAAATTAACAAACTTTACAAAGTACACTAATATTGTGGAAATGATCCCCAAATATATATTTTTGATCTAAACATTGAATAATAAGAGGACCCAAATAAACTACAAGACAATATTGACCATATTACTATCCACTGCATGGAGGTAGAGAGATGTTTTACTGGGCAAGAGTAGGGTTGAGGAGGTTAACAAATGACATTGTATGTTCTAAAGAAGAGAAGGTTTATTATTTGATAGTATAGTAGAAACGGTTTGTAGTTCCACAGTAGGCATTAAGAGTAATTGAGAGAGCAGCGGTTGTTGTTGTGTATGTCGTGAGGACAAGATTAGCACAAGGGGTGACGTTTTATTGTCTTTTGAATGATCAACAAAGGATAATAAACATTACCAAGGTTATGATACAGTTAAGAGATAAGGCAGTTGGATATCAATCTTCTGCAGAGACTGGAGATATTTATGGAAGGGAGATTGATGCATTTGTGATTGGAGAAAAGGATACCAAAATGTAAATGAGTGTCTTACCCCACGTTGCTTTTAATGGAGTGGGAGGTTGAAATAATTGGATATTCCCATTTGAAGTACAATTACAGTTTTTTCCAATTGCTAACACACAAAATGCATAATTTGGCTCATCGAGTCAAAACTCAACACACAAGAATGCTTCACACCACACTTGAAGATTATGATTGAACTGCCATGTCAAAACTGCCATTCTGCAATCAAAACTGCCATTTTGCAATCAATACTTAACATTCTGACTTCAAAAGGCCCTCTTCAGATCAATAGTTAACACACATGCACATGAACAACAAACAGTCAAACAGACACAACACACTGGTCAACTTTACTCAAGACACTTCTGTCATTTGTAGTTTTTAAACTGTTTTTATTCCCGTAACTAAGCCTCAGTGAATCATTGTACAGGTAGTAAAACAACTCCCATTACAAGTCAGGGATCACTCCGTCGATTGGGGTCGGGCCACGTCACCTCGCCCACATCACAGGCGATGTTCTCCCTTGCCAGGCAATGGGAAAATATTGCCGGACATGGCGTATCCACCCGTGGATCGAGCCCACCTCGATGTCTCCGCATGCCTCCTCCATTGCTCGCAGGAGTGGCACGCGTGCATGTGTAAGCGGCCATAGACCTTTCACCGCCATGCCGAAAATAATTCTCCTATCAGGTTGAGGACCGGGAAATAAGGGGGCAGTAGAAACTGACATTATCCCAGATGACAACGAACATGGGCTGCCCTGGTTGGTCCATGCAGAAATGTCAGTATGTGTGCAGTGTTGTAGGGACCCAGGGTGGCATGATGATGGAGGACCCCCTGATCACTAAGGGCTACACACATGGTGATGTTGTCCCCGCACTGCCTGGCGACATTCTCGATGGCCCTTTGGCGGATGATGTTTCAGTCCCGATGTCTGGTTTTTACCAGCATCTCTTCCTCTATCTCCTCTCTCCTTCAGCCTCCATATTCACAATTGTCTCACGACAGGTGCCCATACCTGAATTATATAGTGACTGATTGGTGTTCAGTTACGGGTTAAGTGTTTTACGATGTGTGCGGGAGTGTTGCTAATGTCATGTGTGTTTTAACTATTGAATGGACGTGCTGACTGCACAGTGTTTCATCATTGGCCAAAGTGTGTAACACATGCACGATGTGTGTAGTGTTTTGCACACTGTGTTACAGAATTGTTTACGGTGCCATGCCGACATTGTGTTTATTCATTTGGTGCCTGAGTGTACCAAATGCATGCAAACATTACGGTTTCGACGCTTTGGTCTGAGCATTCACTTTTTGTGTTTTAGCAATCTGAAAAAACTTTAATCTCAGAGCAGTAAGACAAAATGTTTTGATCTTTATATAACAAGCTAAGAATCGCAGTATCATCCCTAAATTTCACAATGTAGTTGTTACTATTAATCCTCACACATCTGTCTGTGTACAGTGTGAAGAGAACTGGGGAGCTCACACACCCTTTAGGGGCTCCTGTACTAATGTCATGAGAGTCAGAGATCTTCCCATTAACCCTAACCCGTTGGGTTCAATTTGTTAAAAATGAAAAATACCCTTTAATAATAAACGGAATCACATCCATCAATGTAAATTTCTCCAATAATAAATATGGTTGCAAAGTATTAAAAGCTGAACTAAAATCAATAAAAAGTATATGCGCATATGCCTTTGAGTCATCCAAATGTTTAGATACAAGATGGGTGATACTTCCTACTGCATCATCCGTGCTTCTACCCTGTCTGTACGCAAACTGCCATGGATCTAGTTTTGACATAACTTCATTTTTTAATAAAGACACCATGTACTTCTCAAAACATTTCATTATTATTGATGTTAGTGCTACATGTCTAAAATCATTATTCTCAGACGGATGTGGCTTTTTTGGAATTGGGATAATCACAGCTTTTTTCCAGAGTGCAGGAACAATATGTGAGTCCAATGAACGCTGAAAGAAACACCACACTGGAGTAAGTTCTGCAGCACATCTTTTCAAAAGCTGGGAAGAAATCCCATCAGGTCCCTTATATTTCTTTGTACATAACTGCTGAAACAGTAATTGTACCTTAGAACTATCTATTATTAATCTACCGCCCGTATCATCTGTCAGAGAACCTATAACAGATCTGCATTTATCAGAGAAGACATGAGTTTGAAACCACAGATAGAAATCGTTAAGTTCATTAGCTTTCTGTAAATCGTCATTAGTATTTATAAGTGGACTATTTATTTCCATATTGGTAACAGCCTTCATTGTATCCCACATTTTCCTCGAATTTGAAGTGGAAAACTGATGCTCAATAAGATCTTTCTGTCGCCCCCTTTCTTCTTTTATCTTGTGTTTAAGCTCTTTTTTATTATTTTCAACCCAGCAAGATCATGGTTTCTAAATGCAGCAGTTTTCCTGTTAATACAACTCTTAATTTCTTTAGTTATATAAGGTTTGTTGTTTGGGTACATAATAAAAACATTTTTTAGTGAGTTCATTGTCCACACAAAAGTTGATATACTCCGTTATTGTCTCAGTGGTCGTATCAATGTCCCTGTCATTAAAAACATTCCAATCTGTGCAGAGGAAACAACCTTTGAGTCTCTCTATGGCATCGTCTCACCAAACTGTTACTTTTGAGATGAAAAGGAGCCAACAAGATGAGTAAAACCTTGTTAAACTAGATGTTGGGGACAAAGGGAACCAGCTAGGATGGTATGTCATTTGAAACTAACTTTGAGGCATGATTTTAATGGGGGCTGAGTTATTGGATGTGATGTATGGGGTCTATACACAGCGGGTAAAATTAGTATTGGACACGTCACCATTTTCACATTAAATTTAGTCAATGGCACCTTTGGAAATATATTTACTGAGAAAAATGGTGACGTGTTCAATAATTATTTTACCTGCTGTAAGAGGTAACAGGAAGTGAATGAGGGAGATGCAGGAGGTGTGATGGCAATTCAGCATGTGTGAAGCCAGCCTTCAGCCTTGTGGCTTCTCCCACACACTTAAGAGAATAGAAACATGAGCAGTTCTACAGTTGTGAGAAATGACCTATTCATCCTCCTGTAGACCATACTATTCTCATGACACTTTCTGCATTGTTGTGATAGATGAAATACAAGTAGTACAAGTAGGGCATCTGAGTAAACTTGTTCTTAGCCTGGTTAAATAATTGTGAAAGTAACAAATTAAAATAAATACAAAATTCAGATGGAGTCCTCTGTGGTCAGATTTGGTCAAGCATATCTCAGAACTACTCTACTTTCCATTCACCCACTGCAGCATTCATTGTGGTTAAAGTCAGATATCAAGGTGTCAGATGGCTCAGTGGTTAGTGAGTCAGACTTAGTCACAATGCTGCCAGGTTTGAACACCAACTCTGCCAAATGTCATTGTGTCCTTGAGCAAAGCATTTCACCCTATGTTGCTCCAGGGTGATATCCCTGTACTTAATTACTGTAAGTTGATAAACCAGAAATAATGTAAATGTATACAGATAGAACTTCTGGCTTTGTCCAACCGTGGTTTCTAGTGCCGAATCTGGGAACTTACTGCTGTGTTGTGGGAACAACTCTCCTTGCAACAGTGTGGCACTGATGAGATGCTTGGTGAAAGAAAACCTCTCCTTGGCATGGCTAATAATTGTATCACAAACCTATGAAATTATACATAATTGTAGAAAAGTAAAAACAGAAAACATTAAGTTTTCACATTTCTAAGATCAACAATACAATAAAATCAGCATATTCATAGCAGTTACAATTCTGTTATGAGCAAGTAAGGCCTACTGTATTTATTAAAAGCATAAATGTGAAAAAAACATATTTCTGCATTCTCAAGTAGATAGATATGTTTAATAATGACAATTCAGAATAAAAAAATGTATATAGAATACAGAAATATAATTTCAGTTACTGCTTACCTCTATTGCCAGATGCTGTTGCGTTTCTCTCACCCATTGCCCTCCGTTTCTTCGGGGGTGGTTCCTGTACAGGTCCGCTATACTCTTCATCCTCAACTACAGAAGGAACCGAGTCCCTGATCCAAAACACCCTTAAAATACTGTTTCAGAAACCAACTTGCTGGAGATGTATAAACATGTGCCATTGCTTTGTTCGGCCTAGTCAATGTTATCTAGATTAATCACAATTAAATTCACTAGTGTAACATGGTGACAAAATTGTGATATGTATGATCTAGTTGTATTGTGCTCAGCCATGTGGATTTATGTTTTTATTATTTAGGTTACATAAGCATGTTTTCAGCCAATAAGTAAAATAAATCATAGTCTACCTGATAGCCTGTATGCTGTGAGTGAACCTCTGGGTGATCCCTGCGATGAAGACAGAGTCTATGTTCCTCTTCTGCAGATGGTTAAAAAGCATGTCTACATGTGGCATGATTTTGTGAAATAACGCCAGGAAGAAATGGAAAACCGCATCTTCTAACATTCTCATACAACCCCCGGCCTCTCTCTTTGATATGGCATCAAAGTCTCCTCTGTCTCGAATGGTTTGGAAGCACTTAACCAGTTCATCTTTGTGCTCATAAACGGTGTTAACAGCACGACTGTGGAAGTTCCATCGCGTTGTTGAAGCACCTGGAAGTCGGTGTGCCACCACTTCATCCAGCACTGCCGTTCGTTTGAATGACTTGGAAAAAAATCTAGAAAACCCCCCAATGTCTGAAAAAACTGGCCAATCTTCGGAATGTGGGATGTTGCCTGCTGCATGACGAGGTTCAACTGATGCGCATAACAGTGAACGTAGTAGGCACTCCCGTAGACGTCTTGAACTTTACGCTGCACTCCACCTGTAGGACCCCTCATCACTGCGGCACCATCATAGGCCTGGGCAATTAATTTTCTCTCTTGTCCGGCAGGAAGGATGGTGCTCAACCTTTCTAATAATGCAGTGGCAATCGTATCAGCGGTGGCATTTGGAAGCGCGATAAACTCGTAAAAGCGTTCTTGAATGTTGTTGTGGCCATCTATGTACCGTAGAACAAGCACAAGCTGACAATGGGTGCAGATGTCGGTTGTCTCGTCTGCCTGAATGGCAATATAGTCAGACTGTTTAACCTCTTCCAGAATGCGGTCTCTGAGAACTGACAACATGCATTCTAAGAGTTCATTTTGTACGGTCTTCGAAGTGCCTTTAAAAACAGTGGCGTTCTCCAGGTGCACCTCCAACTCACGGTTGATTAAGGCCATGAGATCAATAAGACCCAGGAAAATTCCAGGGTTTTCTGATGTGTCACTCTCATCGTGACCACGCAAAGCAAGTTCAAAGGCACCACTGAATTTTATGGCATCAATGATCTTTGACAAAATATGACGATTTCTGTCCACCTCCTCGATGTGCCTTCTTATGGCAATTCGGTGTCCCTCATCTAGCTGTGTGGCTATGCTAATTCGGCCTAGCATGGCTAGCTTCACAGAGCTGTCCATATGCACTCTTGCCCGCTCATGTTTCTTAACAGGTCCACTAGCCCCTTTTGTTACCCCAACCCCTCAGGTATTACCATATAATAATTTTTGCAACCGTAAAAGCCTTGGTTTTATGTATGTAAACATAAGGAGCCTACTTCCTAAAATAGACTTATTCAGTGCTCTAGCACAATCAGCTAACCCCGACATTCTAGCCGTTTCTGAAACCTGGCTCAAAAAATCTATCAATAATTCTGAAATAACTATCCCGAACTATAATATCTTCCGTCAAGATAGAACCACCAAAGGAGGGGGAGTGGCCATGTTCTGCAAGGA
>JACXGM010022461.1:0-16699 GCA_016801145.1 Umbra pygmaea | reverse complement strand
ATAGAAGGTACAAACATAGAAGGTACAAACATAGAAGGTACAAACATAGAAGGTACAAACATAGAAGGTACAAACATAGAAGGTACAAACATAGAAGGTACAAACATAGAAGGTACAAACATAGAAGGTACAAACATAGAAGGTACAAACATAGAAGGTACAAACATAGAAGGTACAAACATAGAAGGTACAAACATAGCAAATGTTCCCTTAAAGTACAAAAATGTTCCTTGAAGGTACAATTATGCACATTGAACTTACAATTATTCAAGCTCTTGCTCTTACTAAAGGTAAAAAAGTACCTTTGAGGGTACCACCCCAGTGACAAGCATTTGTACCTTAAAGGTACTGTTTTGCACTTTTTTTTCTGAGAGTGAATGGGCGAGTCAATCACCTGATCTCAACCCTGACCGAGCATGCGTTTCACTGGCTGAAGACAACTTAAGGCAAAAAGACCCACAAACAAACAACTGAAGATAGCTGGAGTAAATATCTGGCAATGCATCACAAGGAGGAAACCCAGCGTTTGTTAATATCCATGCATTCCAGACTTCAAGAAGTTATTACCTGCCAAGGATTCCCAACAAAGTATTGAAAATAAACATTTTATTTATGATTGTGTTAATTTTCCCAATTACATTTCAGCGCCTGAAAGAAGGTGACTGTTTATTAAGATGGTTGCAATTGTTAAACATTTCATACAATATTTTAATTCAACCCATTGAATTTGCACTTTAATTGCATCCCAGCAGCATAGCATCCAGTATTCCACTGCTGGTTTGCTGTTAATGCTAAGCAAGGTCAGGCTTGGTCAGTCCCTGGATGGGAGACCAATGCTGCTGGAAGCGGTGTTGGAGGGCCAGTAGTTTCCAATCTTCCCTCTGGTCTAAATATCATTCTCAATGTCCCATGGCAATGATTGGGACATCTGCCCTGCGTTGGGCACCGTCTTTCGGTTGGGATGCTAAATGGGTGTCCTGACTCTCTGTGTTCACCAAAGATCCCATGGCACTATTTCTGAAAGTAGGGGTGTTAACCCTGGTGTCCTGGAAAAATGTCCAATCTGCCCTTAATACCATCATGACAACATAATCATCCCAGCTTTCAATTGGCTCATTCATCCCTCCCCCCACTTCTCCCCAGGCCGTTGCTGCAAATTAGAATATGTTCTCAGTCAACTTGCTTAGTAAAATAAAGCTAAAACTGAAAAAAACTAAAATCATGGTTGTTTAATTTCAATTCCATTGTGGTGGCGTACAGAGTCAAAATTATGAATATTGTGTCAGTGTCCACATATTTCAGAATCTTACTGTACTGCTGATGGAATTTGTGAAATATTGGTAATTTTCTGAAAATATGACTGATCATGCAGAACACTTTAATTTTATTTATGGATAGTGGTCAGGTGAAGCCATTTATTATCACATAATTGTGTGTGCCCCTTTCAAATGAAAACATAATGATAACTGAAATCAACCAACTGGCCTGATAATATACACACACTTTGACACACACAGGTTTAAATTACTATTATGGGTAAGTTTCCACACCTGTGACTTGTTTGATTGTAATTAGTGTCTGTGTATAAATAGACAAATGAGTTACGCAGCTCTTGAGAAACCCCTGCACATTTCATCCAGGGCTGCACTGACTATCAGTAAATCCCGTATATAAGAAGATATCCAAAGATTTGGAAAAGCCAAACAGTACTGTTAGTACTCTGAAAATGAAGTGGAAAATTGGCGTTTCTGTTGATACCAAGCCATGGTCTGGTAGACCAATGAAGACTACCCAAAACTGTCAGGAAAATTGTTCGGGATGCAAAGAAATACCCACAAGCTGAAGTACAGGCCTCTCTGAAAAAAAAGTAGTGTGGTAGTTTTAAGTTACACAATAAGGAGGTACTTGAACAAAAATGGTCTGCACGCCGAAAAACAGTCTGCATAAAATATGCCAAACAGCACCTAGACAAGTCTCAAAACTGCTGCAACAAAGTCATTTGGAGCGATGAGACCAAAATTGTAATTTATGGTCACAACCATAAACACTATATTTGGAGAGGAGTCAACAAAGTCTATGATGAAAAGTACACCATCCCTACTGTGAACCATGGAGGTGGATCTTTAATGTTGTGAGGTGGGGGTGAGCTTCAGAGACATAGGGAATTTAGTCAAAATTGATGGCCAGATGAATGCAATGTTATCAGAAAATACTGGAGGGCAATTTGAATTCATCAGCCCGGAAGCTGCACATAGAATGCACTTGGTCTTTCCAATGATTCAAAACAAAAGGCCAAGTAAACCCTTCAGTGTCTACAACAGAAAAAATGTCAAGGTTCTGGAGTGGCCAACAGTCTCCTGACCTTAAAATCATTGAACCACTGTGTAGAGATGTGAAACTTGCAGTTTTTGCAAGACAACCCAATAATGTATGGGATGTGGAGGCCAAGAAGAATGGGCAGCTTTACCACCTGAGAGAATAAAGGACCTCATCCACAACAATCACAAAATACTGCAAGCCACCATTGATCCTAAAGGAAACAATACACAGAATCAAGAACTAAGGGTATGCAAACCTTTGAGCAGGGACCTTCTCATTAGTGTCTTTATTGCTGTTTTGTTTAATGATTGTGCTATCCTGTGATGCCTTATAATTTTATGTTTTTTGAATCCCATTACAAACAAATGTATTTTGCCTGATCACTCATGTTTTCTTTAAAGAATGGTACACATCTTACAAATTCTGCCCGGGTTTGTAAACTAATGAGCAGGACTATGAATGGGCTGTGTTGTTGGGCTGTTTGGCCTCAGGTTGAGTCGTCTGCCAGGCTATTATTTTACATTTTATTTTACATGGCACAAAAGTTGTCTTTGTACAATTTTGTGATTTGGTGTCAAATCCCACACTTTCTCTTGTTAGACGTTTGCAGACCATACTCTGGGCGTGATGAGTTGGACCATCCCGATCGCAGTGGCTCTGTCCTGTTACGGAGGGCTCAATGCATCTATCATTGCTGCCTCTAGGTAAACATACCCAATGATGCCCTAACCCCTCATTCTCAACTGGCCTTCAAAGCCTGTTTTTATTGCAACCCTCTAATCTGAGACTAATTTAAACCTGGTATGAAATACAACAGAAAACCAGCAGGCTCCGGCCCTCGTAGGGTAAGATTACCAATGCCCTAAGATTCAGTCTGGTTGTCCCATGTAAGGCCTTCATTTCCATGTTTTATTTCTGGGTCGTATTACCAGTCATGTTCAGCTCCAGTGGTTTTTATCGAGAGCTTCTTCAGTAAACACCATCTGGAGTTACTTTCCAGTAATGGCTACCAAGGTGTATTGCATGGTGAAGTCAGGGCCTCCTTAAAAAGGCATTCTATAGTTAGAAGCATGACATTTTAGGGCTGCATAAACCTCTGTATAACTCACTTTTCATGCAGTATTTAGTTTATTGCAGCCAGAAAGTTATAATTTTTTTATCCATTTTGGTCCTAGACATTGTGGTGGTGTTTTTCAGAGCATTTTGTGTGAATGTTTATTTTTATGTTGTTGTCTCTGTGTTAATAACATTCCTTATTATTAGAATAACTTTGGGCTCTGAGGCTCTGTATAGTGTTTTCTGATATCTAAGTGATACATCCGCTGTTGACAGGCTTTTCTTTGTGGGCGCTCGTGAAGGTCACCTCCCGGACGCCTTATCAATGATTCACGCACAGCGATATACCCCTGTACCTGCTCTGCTCTTCAATGTAAGCACACATCCTTCCATATTTACACGGCACACATTTCATGTGTACATTTTAAATAATTCCTGCCAATGCTGACACCTGGCGGACAGACCCATGTACTGCAGCCTCCCCAATGTCTAGTATGGGTCAAGTGGATGAGCCATGTCTCCCCCTGCTGGTGAGTTATGCATTGTGCATGTAATTGTGTCAACAGTGCGCTATGTCCTTAGTCTACCTGACGGTGGAGGACGTCTTCCAGCTGATCAACTACTACAGTTTCAGTTACTGGTTCTTCATGGGTCTGTCTATCGCCGGGCAGATCTACCTGCGCTGGAAGGAACCAGACAGACCCAGACCTCTAAAGGTGATCGGAATCTTCTACCTGTGAACATATTTTCACTTTATCAATGAATGAAAATGCCTCTTGTAAGCCAATGAATAAATAGGCAACATTTTGTGTGCCCCTGCATCTTTGTTCCTCTGTACAGTTGACCCTGTTATACCCAATCATCTTCTGTTGCTGCACCATTTTCCTGGTGGCAGTTCCTCTGTATTCTGACACAATCAGCTCTCTCATTGGCATTGCCATCGCTGTCTCTGGGGTACCTGTTTATTTCCTGGGCATCCATTTGCCCGAGTCCAAGCGGCCACCCTACATAACCAAGTTGCTACGTAAGTTACGTTTCTTAAGCCTGGTTCCAAATAAGTACTGATTGCTTTTCCTTGCAGTGTTTGAACATTTGTATTGAAATCGGTGATTAAATCTCAGTAGTTTGATGACTACATTTGTCTCCTACGCCAGGGTCTTTCACACGCTTCACCCAGTTCACTTGCTTCTGTGTGCTCACTGAGATGGATGCCAGCGATTAAAGCTCAACCCAACACAAGTCCTCACCATGTTACTGAAGACTTTGGAATTCACAGACAGGGGGACCATGTGGATCTCTTTCAGAAACAATGGAGTATTTAAAGACTACGTTTACTACACTAGTGTATCATCCCAAGTATTTTAAAAGTTGGGAAACTACGTTTACATGCACATACTGGACACTTACCTCGAGGTCAGTGTGGGATTTGTTTTGTCTCACTGTTACCATCCTGGTGCCTGATGGTTCAAAGGAAAACATCTCAAAGAAGCCACAGTCTTCAGACTAATGACCTTTTCACCAGACTTTCGTTGCTAAACAGAGTGCAGACTGTTGGACCACGTCATCTGCACAGGATTTGGTACACCATTTCCTGTTCATGTCTTCAGTCATTTTTTCCACCTCTCCCCCACCAATCTGCTGACAGGATAAGGGTCACATTGGGGCATATGGAAGAGTTCTGTGTAAGGTTGCAGAATTTCTCTTTAGGGTTGGGTTGAAGTCCATTTAAACTCAAGCAATTAAAAAATGACCAAGTTAGTTTTGATTCAATTATTTTCTCATTGAAATTAAGTTATTTAGAATATACATTCTGAAATTACCAATCATGGAATTTCCAACCATGTTGCTCTGATCACAGGATGACTTGTAAAGGTTGGACAACACCACTTTTGGTTTATATTTTAAGATTGTAAATTTGGCTGATGTTGTATTCAGTATAGGCGGTGTCTGTCATATTTGTACATACCAAATGGAATGTTTAAAATTAATTTTGTGTTAGGTGGTATTGCAAGTTTAGGTCTGATGGTTTATTGGAATAGAGGAACTAATGACTCAATATCTGCAGTTGTGTGGTTGTTCACCGCAGGTCTACTTTCAATCTGAGTTTGTTTTTTTCCCAGCCTTCACTCATCGTGTTACTTTGGATCAGATGTTCAATTTCCTTCCTACTGCAGACTCAATTTTTACAGCATTCCATTATTCAGTTATAGCAGTATTTGAGCACACACCTTGTGTAGTGGGGCTAAACCTCAAATATCTTTATAGTAATTCAATCCACAGACAGCATTATTCTGTATCATTACAAGCAGTCATGGCGATGAGAGAGCCTATTCCATAAAGCCCTAAGGACAGTCAGCAAATAAAATATGCTGTAGTTTCTTTCAGGCAAGTTTAACTTTGAATTCTAGCTCACAAAGTGCCCAGTAGAAGTTTAGGTAGAGTTATTTAATTTATTGTATAGTTTATCAATAAAACCTTTCTAAGCCTTTTTCCAATTTAATTTATTACATCAATGCACACATTCTTTGGAAGTTTTACATTTATTTGAAAGCTTAATTTTATACACATCTACATATTTACAAAAACAATCTGAGTATCTCTCATCAAAATTTCAATATTAATGTGACAGGGAATGTAGACCCAAACATAAGACACGCAGACACACAATGCCCCACGCTTCCAGATGCAGTCACTACCATACGCATACACGTACATACTACCATGCACAATAGTACACCCCAAACAACCCAAAGGCAAACTCGCAGTCCAAAACCACCTCACGAACATACAAGTGTAACAACAAGAAGCACACAAAAAGCATACCACACGTATGTGCAACACATCTACCAAACAGTTCACTTTGAATAAACACTCACACAAATTCACTCAAACACTTGCACAGTAAAAAAAACAAAAAAAACACTCCCAACACATTCACAGATGTTTGGAAGTGAAGCTCAGTCAGAGTCGTCCTTGTCTCCGCTGTCGTCGTCCAAGTCCTGCAAGACCTCACTCTGGTAGCGTTCCCAGGACCTCTGACTGTACGAGTGCTCTTCCTCCCAGTACCCTTTTATAGGACGAAACAAACAAGGCATCAGTACATGTGTTGTCCCCCACTTTCTGATCATGGGGAAAAACATTTAAAGCTTGTGTTATACAGATCTGTTTTTAATGAGTATGCATATTTTGACGAAACATTAAACTGGAAACTCAGACCGGCTGCCAGTCTTCATTGAGCTTCACCAGAAGGTGAAACGTGGCTCCTGAAAGGTGGAACCAGCTTCCACTGGAGGCTAGAACAGCAGTTTCATCTTCAAGAAACCTCTGAAAACCTTCCTCTTCAATTTATACTTTAATTAGTCAAAATTACACCACTGTTGTCTTAAATATGTTTCATGTTCATCTGTATGATCCTTTTCTAGCACTATTTTTGCCTGTTCACTGTTTGAAATATTGAATGCTCTTACTACCAGGGGTGTAGTGGATAAAAAAAAGAGGGTGGGTAAACTATAAATTCTGTGGAAAATCAGGTGGACGCAGAAACCAGTAAGGTGGGCCACGGCCTGTCGGTGTACAGTATGTGTATCCTGATGAAATTGCTATAGGCTATCATTTGATGGTACCAAGCAGTGGTGTAGTGGTAAATCAAATGGTGGGAAAACTATCAACTCTTCACGGTGATCATGTTAAAACAAAGAATCATCAATATCAACCATAACATATAACATTTTTAAACTATAATTGCTTTTAAATACAGGTATATAAATAGGGCCTTGTGTCCAGTTTACACAAAAGCTGATACAGATTAATTTCAATCCACATTTGTACATTCATTCCAAAAATGTTATTTGGACTTGACACCAATTTCACAAAATACTATTTGAAAATGTTCATATTGAAATGTATAATCTTTTTATGGTCTTTTTACCTCAATTGAGCTGCAATGCAAAGATGTATAGCTAACCGCTGATTAGTGTGGATATACAGTAAGTTGTGATAACAAACAGATCAAAGCATGTAACTATCAAATGTAAGCAATACTAACCAATAAAAACCTAATCGTTCATGTTCTTCGAAAACTAGCACACTTGATTCAACTTATTTGCAGAATCAATACAGCACTTCTTTGTAAATCAAAGTTTAAAAGTATCTTACTTCAATGTGATGGACAATGATTTGAAGCCATATTATCAACAAAAAATATTATTTGCACAACCAAAGCACTAGGGCTGCAGCTATCGATTATTTTAGTATTCAAGTATTCTATCGATCATACCATCGATTAATCGGATAAGAAATACTTTCGTTTTATTGAAGGGCAATAATATACAATACTTTGGTTTAATTTTCTAAAAAAATCAACGTTTTTATTGCCTACATTGCTTACAATATCATCTCTCAAAAAACTAAATATTAACTGCAACTAAGTGGCATATTTCATTGGTTTTTAAAGAAAACATATTCTGAAATGTAATAACAACCTCAAGGCATACATTAAGTTGTGCAACTTAACTCCCAGAATTACAAGTTTCAACCTGAGACTGATCTGTATATAGGCCTATAATCGATGTACATATTAGTTATACTCAAACTATTTTAATTAATACATTTGATTAAAGTCACACAGCTCTGTTACACTTATGCTAGTATGTAGACCGTTAATCAGCCGTTTCTCTGTGAAGAGAGAGAAATTAGCGTGCAACAAAGCAGCTGTTTTTCCGAAGGTATAGTAAACAAATCGGCACTTTTGATCAAATTGTGGTAATCATTACATACTTTGTCTTTGTTCTTGGTAGTTGTGCTAGATGTAGTTTTATCATCCATACGATGAAATGGACATTTAAATTAGACTCAATGTTTTCTATTGAGATGCAGAAGAACTGACATTGTGGTATTATTGTGTTAAGCTAGTTCGATTTTGCAATACATACACTGTACAGAGTTTGTTTTAATTACGTTTGAACTGATTCCAAACTTTGGACACTGTCGTTTTATCCAGCCTGTCTTTTCTCTTAGCCCCTCACTATTTACTTACGCTCTTTCTTCATGTTGTAAGCTGCGCTGTCAGTCTTCATGGCATGTGTCACCAGACCAGTGTGGATCTAGCTTCTTTAGTGGATTCCTAGCCTTTACAAATTTTGCCTTCAGAATAATAGCGCTTGATTCAACGTGATAAACATTGCTTAACAAAGGAAACATTACACATTTCGAAAATATGCCACGAAACTATTTGAAAAGTGTGACATATTTACTTATAAGACCATTTGCAATCTTGAATGCTTATAGCACAGGTGTCAAACTGGTTCCACAGAGGGCCTAGTGCATGCTGGTTTTTGGTCTTTCCCTTCAAAAAGAGCCCAATTAAGATCCTAACTAATTAGTGACCTACTCAAATCAGCCAGATACAAGGTAAAAGCAAAAACCTGCATACACTAGGCCCTCCATGGAACCGGTTTGACACCAGTGGCTAATATAATAAATACAGTCATTGTCGCTAGCAGCGTCAGCCCGGTGTGCGACAGTAATGATCCATGCGGAAACACAGTGCGCAATACAACGTTGGTAACATTGATTAAACAAAGCTTCGAGGCAAATCATTTTGCATCAATGCTTTTTTGTATTCAAATTATTCGAGTTATTTGAGGAATCGTATTAGCCCTACAAAGCACTAACCTCTCTCAAGTGCTGAATGGCAGCCTGTCACAGCACAACTTTGTTTAGTTACTGTACTTTGATAGTTTGGCTATGTATTTGAGCTACATTTAGCTAAATATGTGCAGTACAGTACATAGTTCTTGCATTGATTAAGCTATGCTGGCTAAATAGCTACTGACTGACTAGAGCTAGATAGATACAGTAGACAACTGAGTGAAATATGAGCAACTATTTTCTTTACAGTTTCTTCACACTCATTTTCCAAGAGACTGCTTTGTGTTGTATGAGTCTTTTGATTTCTAAAACAGATGCAAATCTTCTGCATCTGTTTTAGAAGATTTCTAAAAACAGATGCAGAAGATTTCTAAAACAGATGCAGAAGTTATATAGATGTTATTAAAAAGTTATGTTTGTCTGGCACATCAGCTGCATCTTTGAGTACCGCACACTGGGGAGATGAGTGCTGCTGAACAGAATAAGGCATGAACGCGCTCTACGCGTGAGTAAACCCTGTATCACAAATAAAGTTGGTAAACTCCATTTACTGTACCTGCGTTTATCCTCCACTACACTGATCCCTGGGGCGGGGCGCTGTGTTGTGACGACATCTCATTCTTAATACTGTAATGCAGCGCAATATGGTTACACTTTGTTTTAGGTTTAACAACCTATTAAACTAATAATGAACAATATGAAACAAAAACAGCATAAGCTTAATTTAGAATGGATTAGGAACAATAGGCTATTTAACGGTGGATAAACGCTATTTCCGAATATCTGGTGGTGCGTAAACGTTTACATGAGTTTAGCCTCCACTACCTCCCTGCTAACTACTAGTTTCTCTTGTATTCTCTGTATTGTATGTACAATCAGATCTTCATGAATTATCAATATATACACACACACGTCCCTAAAAATACCAGCAGACGCCACCTCCATGCAAACCAGTTATTTGAAAGGTGCCCCAGAAAAAAGCCGTTCATGTCATTACAACACAAACGTAAGCGCCTGTGATATGTTAAACACTACTGGAACAGTGCTATGTTCAAAACATTTTTGCTGTTTTGCAACGATCACTCAAGGAGGTTTCTACTCTTCCAAACAGCCATAAACATTTAGCCAAATGTGGAAATGTAGCAAATATTGTTCTTCGATGTTATTACACCAGCATTGAATCATGTGACCATATTCACTAATTAAATTTAAAGAGTTGAATATTAACATACAATGTAAATAATAATAATTGAATTTTGCAAGGTATCATAGCCTAATATTTCAAAGTGAACTGAAAATAAAAAAAACACAAGAGCTCATAAATATAATTTGTTTTACTTACATTTAAAAGGTGCAATGTAGTTTTTGGACGCTAGGGGTCTCAAAACAATAACACTTATGCCAGCGACGCGAACTCAGACTTGTTTTTCAAAACAATAGCGCTCATTTTAATTCATAACAATCATTGTCAATTCATTAAAAAAGCTAGTGAATTGTAACCAAATTAAATTGTATTGTGTGTAAAGAAACAATAAGAGCATGTGATAGCAAAAAATAATTTACAATATTTTTAATAACTTTTTATTAAAAACAGAAACAAATGTGTTGTACACACAATTTGATTGACTATATTGTCAGTGTCTCGGGAAAACACAGTTTTTATTTGAAAAACATTCACTAGTCTGTTTTATTCAAAAATAAACAAATTTTAGCAACACATGAACACACTACCTTTGCAATTAATTAACAATGATTATTGTAATGACTTACGAGCGCTATTATTTTGAAACAGAAAATCCAAGTTCGCGTTGCCAGCAAAATATACTGTATTGTTGCCAGGCAAACGGTTCTCGCCTATAGCTAGCGCCGGCGGCGGCTCCTGAAAAAATTCAGAGGGGGGGCAATTTTTTTGATAATGATTAAGGTGACCCATTCAATGGGTACATTACGCAAGACAATAGTAATTTGTTGCTAGATCAACTCAGTGATTTATTTCACCTTTATTTAACCAGGTTAATTGATTAAGTTCTCATTTGCAATCGCAACCTGGCCAAGATAAGGCGCAAGGTGACATGAAATTAAAAAAAAATTCAGGTATACAGTTACACATCAACGGTATTAGGTTAGATAAAAAAACACTGTACATTCAGTGCAAATATGGTCTAAGAATAGAGGTAGATTGGAATGTACAGTGGCAGTACAAGAGAAATTACACTAGAATAGGTAACATGATGAACATTGCTGAAAATTGCAAACATGTCAGTCTAAATCCCTAACCACTGAACCATCTGTACCACATCCGAGATACTAAGTTACTATAGTCTGCCCTACACTATAAGTACCCACAAAAATGGGCTTAAGGCAAAAACTATTTCTCACACACACAATAATGATAGATCATCATGTAGTCTATCATAGCCTCGAATGTCAGAAAAGGGGCCACCTACGGATGCACTACAAAACATGTTTCAAGTTTAATGACTGCCAATAGACACTACAACTATTTTATCACAACTGTTCTGCAACACATTGTGTCGAACATCATGTTCTGAATAAAACAATTTAGTACAGTAAACACAGCATAAACTATAGAAAAGAGACAGGCTATGGAGACAAGGGAAAGGAAACTAGTGTGATGGTCTATAGGCCTGTGTCTGCCTTATCTGAAGAGAAGCTCACATCACTGTCCATTCTGACACACAAACCGAGGATCACCAAGTCTTTAAAGTCCAGCTCAATACACAGAACATAGCCAGTGCATTGATTCAGCTTACAATAACTTTTCCAGTTGTGATGCATTATTGTTTCCTAATTGTTTGGGATAAATGTTATATATCCACAGTTCCTTGGTTGGTCAAAGTCACGTCTCCTCCAAAATGTAAGCATGGCAAACAGAATATGGAATTCTTGGCTACACCTGCCGTTAGCCATTTTCTTTCAAACCAATGAACTCAAAAAGTTTTTGTAGTTTGTCCTTTTGTGTTATTAGAACGATTGGATGTTACAAGTCTATTTAACAATTCTTTCCTCCAAAGACAACAAAGTTAATGGATGAAAAAACGAATAATCTACCTATTCGAATGTCGACCATTTCCACAAGATCGCACTTGAAAAATCCCTTTTCCCGTTTGGCAGTGCGTCACCCATATCGCCCTAATGAACACACCGCCCCTGGCCGGCGCTGTGTATTGTTAAATATATTTCAGGTCCTTCTCAAAAAATGTGCATAGTGATAAAGTTCATTATATTAATGATAAAAATTAAACTTTCATATTTTAGATTCATTGCACACCAACTGAAATATTTCAGGTCATTTATTGTTTTAATACTGATGATTTTGGCATACAGCTCATGAATAACGTCATCATCGTCATCATCATCGTCGCATAAAAAAAAAATACGATATAGAAATAAAATAGGGTGAAATTTCCATAATGTGGGACCCTTATTGCATTAGACACTTTTGTGACATATCGCGATAAACCATGCATTGCAGATAACACATTCGCAAAAGAAATTTTGATCATATGACACCTCAGCTATAATTAACCAATAGTTTCACCTGACATTCATGTATTTATGGGAGACCTACAAACACTAGACCTTAGTTGTTCCACATTAGGCAGTGTCCCACTTTGACAATTTACCTCTAAATTGATTTTTGCACTTGACACTAATAGCATGTCATCAGAAAAATGCACTTAATATCAAAATAAAGAGAATCCTGCATCAATTATCACATTAAACATATCTTTAATATACTGCAGGAACGGCTTGGTCTATTTGATTTAGAAAACGTAAAACTAACAGCCATTGTTGTCTACCATACTGTTTCTTAAATACATTTAACCACTTCTGGCAAGAGAAAGGGAGGGTAAGTTGGCCACTATTCAGACTGTGCTCACAGTTTGGGGCAGCAGTTTAGAAAAGCGGCGCTACATCATCCATTCAATACGAATACATATATTTTAATTAAAAGATAGGGAAGCTATGTTTATTCTTGGAGTTGATAGCCCTGTCTTGCCCCGGCCTGCTGCCGATGCTACAGGCTGGTTGAATTCCACTCACAGCACGAAGTAATAATAAAATCATAAATTGTTTAAAAAAATATTTACTTTATTGTACAGTTTGTAAACAGTAGTTTGATTTGCCTACTGGAGGTCTTTTCTGAAGTACTGAAAAAAAAGTTCTGGTTGGACACCATTTATTTGATATTATTGTAATTTATAATATCAGACAGCTATTCAGCTATTTAGACATGAAACATCACTATTTAGACATGAAAACATCACTTTAATAATGTATAGGCATTTTTGAATATTGAAATAAATGCTGAAACAATTGATTTCATACCCCACTTTGGGAATAGCTGGTGTATAACAACACTAGAGTAAGAAAATAATGATTGTAGTTATCTTGTATAAAAAAATAGGCCGAATAGCATGGCACCGGGTATAGTGCGCAGGTGGGGGAGTGCGCCGTGTAAAAAACGCACATACCGCACACAATGTGTGCAAAAAAACACAGTACATGTGAACAGACAGACACTGTTCCATTGTCTAACAATCCATTTCATTGTCAGGGACAATTAGGTTTTGTAGATTAGCTTTGATAATCCCCAATATTACAGGAATAGTGAGAGAAATTGGCAATTTAGACAAGCTACCACTGTAGAATTAACATTTTTGCATTTTAGTCATTTAGCAGATGCTCTTCTCCAGAGCGACATACAGTAAGTACAGGGGCACACCCCCAGAGCAACTTAGGGATAAGTGCCTTGCCCAAAGACAACAAAATTTGGCTGAGTCGGGAATCGTTCCAACTACAAGTCTGACCACTGAGCCATCTGATGCCCCTATTATTACACACATCTGAATCTCAATCAATTGTTCAAGGGTCATATTTGCACCAGCTTAACTGGAGGGCAGAAATGGTAGCTATATAATTAATGTGACATATAGGGTAGTTCAATATTAGAATGCATGTTGGCCTTTACCAGTCAATGGAAACATTTCATATATGTTATTGGCCAGCTGAGTGTTGTTGAGAGACAGAGGTATCGGTTGATGTGCCCCTGGTTAGAATCTCAAAGTAGACAGATCCCTGGTACCACAGGGGACTCCCACCAAAACCAGGAGTTTGGATTGCAGTCTTAAGTCACATTATAATTTACAAAAGCTGCCCCCTCAAACCTTGAATTACCTTGAGGGAACGATTTTGCTCAACGCAAGGTTGATATCACCCACAAATTAATTTAGTCACGAGTGTAACGCTTGCCATGAAATGTCTAATTTGATCAATATCAATACATTTCAAACTCCAAGTTAATATACTCTTAACACACAGGTGTCAAACCGGTTCCAGAGGGCCTAGTGTAGTCAGGTTTTCGCTTTTACCGTATATCTGACTGATTATGTCAACTAATTATTTAGGATCTCCACTCACCTGGGAGTCTCGGTATTCACCGAGTACTAATTGTAAATTGGGTACTAATCTGGGTAATCAAAGCTACATATTCAAACTCCTGGATAGAAATTTATATATATGTCAAATGCCTTTAAAATAAGCAAAATATTGGATAAACAGAACCATTTAGCAATCATAAGCACACAACACTGATGTCATGCGTCTAACCTGTTCCTGCTTGGCTGTGTCAGCGTTCACCCTGCCCATTGTGCATGCAGTAAAAATGTGCAAGCATATGGATTTCAACATCTAACATCACTCAGTCAGCTTTTCACTATTGTCAGTATTGACACTTTAGACATTACTTATTGGCAGAGAGCATGCCATTTGCTGTACATTTATGAAGTAGACTAATTTTACATGGAAATGTTATATTCAACACTAGATTGTATTACCATCTAGCTAGAATACCATATTTATGTTTGTGGAAATAGCTTGTGTTCTAATCTCCCACTTCACCAGGAGGTGAATGTGAAGCCTAAGCACATAGATGTGCTAATGAAACTTATGATAAACAGCTAACTGAAAGAGAACCGTAATTATATTTTATGTTATTAGCAGTCCTCTTGTATATATGTTATTAGCTGATTAGACCTCCATTTTAAAATGAAGTGGCTGTACAAGTCTAGATTGTACAATGTTTTCTAGGTTGTCATGGGTAACTTGGAAACAGCTGTTCAGGAATGATTGTTGGATACATTGTTGCATGCGCTCATGCTGTGACCAATTAGCAGTTCTTAGAAATGAGCTGACAAACAGCAAAATGCAACACTTGTTGGTCTATAAAATAAACCACATGCAGGAAAAAAGGTTTTTAAATTAATCGTGTTAACTTGCTAATTCAGAATGTTCGTACTGGTCTTCTATGCACAATGCCCTAGGGAGGTTATAAGCATTATAAAAACAAGATAATGTAAAAAACACTTGTTTGGCACTGTAACTGAAGGGAAATTCGATTTCACCTAAAAAAAAAATATGTTCTTACCAAAAATATACCAAGTATAACCCCAATGGGGATAAAACCAGCAGCTTGGATTTAGACTGCCACTTTCCCTATGAGCTATGCAGAAATGGGAAGTAAGAAACTACAAATACTTCATTACTGTACTCAAGTAGATTTTTCAGATATTTTTACTTTACTTTTTATTTGTGCCAAATTTTTACTTTTACTCCTTACATTTAACAAAAATATTGGTACGTTCTACTCCTTACATTTCACAAAATTGTCTAATTACTTTAGTTTCAAATAATTTCAGTGGAGTTACCGTTATCATTTCTCATGTCCTCAATACCGATCTTCAATTTAATTGGATGGGAATATGTTACATTTGACGCACCACTACAAGACGACTCGACAGATTCATTCATGGCACATCATTGCGGCTTGATCACTGTAACGTTAGCATAGTATTGACCTGGGCCCATATTCATAAAGATTCTAAGAATCCTCTTAGAAAACTCCTAATTTAGCTTAACTTTTACGTAGGAGTCTTAGTTTAAGAGCGATTCCAGACCGTTCTAAGAGCAACTCTGAGCAAGGAAAAGACAAAAACTGTCATCTTAGTGAGGAGGCAGGGCTATGCATGACACAATCTTTTGAAGACTGTGGTTGGTTGTCCAAGAAGGAAAAAACTGAGTGATTTTAAGTATTCTGTGAAACTGTCACGGATTTAAGGATCTGTGGCAGTTTCACAGAATTTTCGGCCATTCCGTGAAACTGCCACATAGTTTGAAGTTAAGTGTCCGTGGTAGTATCACGTATTTCAGAGATCACGTTGAATAATTCTGATGTGGGTTCCATCAATTACTCCGACAGTAAGGCTGCTATATTCATAAATGCAGTTTTTTATGCCTGTAAGGTGGGAATGTCCAGAGGAAAGGAAATGAACTGCGAAACAGTAAGAGGTTCTGAAAGTGCTGTAATTGTTTCTGTGATCACTCTGCTTACAGAAGGTTGTGACAGACCCAAATCATCACTACAACATTGTTGCATTTTCCCAGTTGCCACATATCTTAACCCATTTACTCCTAAAACGCCTGCTAAAAACGCCTATAAAAACCTATGGTATTCTAGGATGAACATCCTTATCTCCTGAGGGTTTTCTGAAAAAATACTAAGAATTGTCCACGTCTACCAAAACCTTAATATCTAAGCCTCTGTAGCACATAGAAACATGAAATAAAATTAATTTTAAAGGTAGGAATCACA
>JACXGM010022460.1:0-16699 GCA_016801145.1 Umbra pygmaea | reverse complement strand
AGAGTGTTCTTCCTTTGCTGGGACGCTTAAAAAAATATTGGGGGCATAAATTAAGAGTATACCCACTTCTCCAGGCACCACTACACCACTGGACGTAACACTGTGGTTCTTTAATAAGAGGGTCTTGTGTTCATTTTCTTCATCTTGTTTTGAATCTGCCATCTAGTGGGCCAGAGAATTAGAGCATGTGCAAAACAACGATTATTATGCTCCTAAGGTATTTTGGAAGGAATAATACCAAACCACATTTCCAGCAATTACTACAACATTCTGTAGGCTTAGTGGGCTTTAAGAAAAAATATTTGTAAATGTTCTATATTACAGGTTTCTTCTGCATCTAACCAGCACAAAACTCCTAGCACTTCATCAGAGGCTAATACCAAGGTGATGTTAACATGCACATACATTTTGTTTTCCCAACTGTGGGGGGACTAAAAATCCATGTTTCTTATCCTCCATGTTCTCCATCACTCTTCATAATATTGAGTAAAAGTGAAGTAAAACAATAATGTGCAATGATGTATTCAATTCCATAAATATTTGGACAGTGACACAATTGTCTTAATTTTGGCTCTCTACGCCACCACAATGGATTTGAAAGTAAACAATCAATATTGTGTAGATTTTCATCTTTCATTTAATGGTTTTGTCAAAAGTATTTTATGAACTGTGTATGAATTTCAACCATTTTATATATAGATAATTTTTACACATTTAATAGTAAGTAGACAAACGAAGAAAAGTATTAATTAAATTCTAAATTTCAGTACTTTCTCTACAATACTTCACAGATGAGGTGGTATGCTTCAGATCATGAGCAGTTCCTTTCTTACAAATAAATTAGGATTGACATTAGAAGCCAGAGTGTGCTACACATTTTTTCATATTTCAGATTACTTCCAGTGATTTGCACCTCACTACTACGGTACTCTTGGTGTGCGTTACTTTTTGATATTAATGAAAAACACCTGGCCATGGAACATCTGAGCAGACAATTTTCCAACACATACAAATGTTGCTGTAATTCTAACAACCCATTTTGATGTTAATACCCTCAAATTAAATCTGATCGTCTGCAATTTTTAGCTCATATTCATTATTTCATTTCAACTCTGGTAGACAGCAGAAACAATTATATAAGTAATTATTGACCTGACTGTCATTAATTTTTACATAATTTCTCACATTAAAAATATTGTATTAAATGGTACCAAAATCAAGTTTGGCCCTCCTGTAACCTGTATATTGTGAAGCCTGGATTGGAAAACAATACTGAGGTTTTCAGTTGTTTTCAGTCCCTAGACCGAGATGGCCTTTGCAATAGATTTGTGTTCCCACACCATTTCTGCATTGATTTTGATAAATATTTGGGGTCAATGACTTAAAAAAAAGTCAATCTAAGGACAAATCTCTGTAAGGACAAATGTCCTGTGGTAAAATATCCAGTTACTTTGTGTAATTTATTATGCAATTGATCATAACAAGAGCCCCTTTGCCACTAGTAGCAAAATAGCCCCAAAGCATCAGTGATCCAAAGTGGGTATCACTGTAGCTCTCCTACATCTAAGCACAAAATATCAGCTACTGTTTTTGTTGTTTAGATTTATTTTAAACTTTTGTCCAATTTCATGAACTATGCTAGTATTTATGAAGTTTGTAGAGCATGTACATTTTAACGTCATTTTTGTAGTTTTCTTTCCAGCTACGGTAAGTTGTTCTGTATAAAAGTGTGTGCTAAGTGAATTACATTTTAAATATGTTAGTAACTATGAATGAAATGTGTGTTACAGACTTCTCAGAATAACATGTCAGACAATCAGCCAGGAACATCTAATCAATCTAAGGTATCAAAAGTCAAGGTAAACCCAGTCATCTACCAGTGTTTTTAGTTCATAAAATTACCCTGTTTGTTTTCTAATGTACTGTATTAGCTTTGATGTTTTTTTTCGCAACAAATTATTTTATTATTTAATAATGTATAATTGTTAGATGAGTGTGCTTCAATGTGTACGAAACAACATGCAGTCATTTCTAAATAGGTAATTTGATTTGGTTGAAGATGCCCTAAGTTAACATTGCACTATATAGTTTATTGTATTATAAATCCAAAGTGTTAAAATGGAGAGTAAAAAGGCTGTCAAAAATATTTGGAGTTAAAGCTGCATTGTGTAAGAATCGCTCCCATCTAGTGGTGAAATTGTATATGACAAGCAACTGAATACCATTCTATCCCCTCTGGGTATTTAGCCAGCAACGCAAACTCAGATATTAGTTTTTTCTTTCAAAACAATAGCGCTCATTTTAACTCATTGCAATAATCATTGTTAATTCTTTATATAGCCCGTGGATTGAAACCAAATGCAATTGTATTGTGTGTAAAGAAACAATAAGGACATGTGATAGCAAAAAATTATAATTGTTTTATTAAAAACAGTAACAAATATGTTGTACACACAATTTGATTGAATAAATTGTCAGTGTCTCATGTGAAAACATGGTTACATTTGAAAAACATTCACTAGAGCCTGTTTTATCCAACAAAAGACTAATTTTAGCAAAACATGAACACTCCTTATGCAATAAATTAACAATGATTATTGTAATGAATCACTAGCGCTATTATTTTGAAACAGAAAATCTGAGTTTGTGTTGCCAGGCGAAAGGTTCTTGCCTACTGTATAGCTAGGGCCAGCACTGCCATTACATGTCCCCGAGAATAGGCATGATCCTCCATCTTCAACAGGCTTTCAAATCTGCTGGCAGTCGTGAGTAATCTCCCCCTGGCATTCGTCACAGTGCCACTAGTGTAAAAGCATGAAAGGCAGAGCATGAATTTCCAGGTATATCCCTCTTTGGCTAATGTATTTTAAAGATGGAGGCGTAACATGGCTGCCACAATTTGAACAACACCATCGTATGTATTCTGAATGGAAAATTCTAAGATTACGAGAATACTTTGATCAGTTGGTGGAAGTAATTACACATGAATGAGCACAAATTTTTTAAAGAACAAAGGGTTTTTTGCTAAGAATCAACAAAAAAAATACACAATGTAGCTTTAACTTTACATAACTTTCCAGAAAAAAAAACCTAAAAGTAGCCATCAATTCCGGTACCTTTTGAAAACCGAAACATACAGTGTTACATGCGATCATCGTGGCACAGTACTGGATGCACTGCAAACCACTGAAGTGTTTAGGAACTGGATGGAAATCAACCATGAGAAGGAAGTTGTCATCCAAAGACAAAACCATCAACAGGCAGCTGTCTGTACACAATGCCATGCCATTTAATAATTGACAATGAGCTACTGAAACTCAGCAGTGTGAAAGGTATCACACAAGACAATGCCATGGACAATAACAAAGAGAGTGACTGTAGAGAATTGATTAAGTTCTGTATAAACACAAAAGGTTATAAAAGCATAAAAAGGAGTGTAATTAAAAACCCAGAGCTAAGAAACAATATTGACTATCTTTGCGTATATGCATATAAAGGAGAAAATGTGGACGTAGCCATAAGGAGAGATGGGCGATTTGAGGACATTGTTACAAAAAGATGTGTTCTTTTAGAGGGGACACTGAACAACATTGAGATGGGCCAGCTGGTTGATAGTCATGATGAGAAATTTTTAAAAGTGAAACTCAAAATGAAAACCACCAAAAAGCAGTGCTACCCCTCTGTTAGAAAACAAGATGCAAGGCCCTCTGCTCAGACACCTGATGGGGGGTGTAATGATCGCGATTCACACAGAGGAGATTGAATAACACACAATGTGTTTTCTTTATATAGAGACTTATACCAAAATCGTTGTCAGACATGCAGAAGTCAATCACAGGAGAAGCAAAAACATGTACAGAACCCAGATCCGAGAATCGATGTCAAAAGGGCAGGCCAAGTCAATAACACAGGGGACAGAACATGCAAAAGTACCGAAGGGCAAATCCAAACAACGTAGTCAACAGGCAGAAGATAGGTCGATATGGCAACGAACAGGAATATATTAAATAGGCTCAGTATGTCGCAGAATACAAACAATAACTCACAATGTACTGATCAAACAGGCATGGTATTATAGGGCATGGCACAGGTGTTCAGTATTCCGGTGATTGTGAGCGGATCTGATTGCTGCGTTCAAGAGAGCTGGGAAGAAGAGATACTGCTGTGTGAGGGGATTGAACCCGGGTTTTAGCCGCACTATTCCCAGCAGACGTCACAGGGGGAACACAGAGGGAAAAGAGGCAGAGAAAGATGGAAGTGCTGCGGTGATAAAGCAAAAAAGACAAGAGATTCCAAAAACTCAAGAGATTCTAAAAATCCTGCTTTCCTAGTTTGCAGGTTAATTACAGGTGTTGAAAGATAGAGAGAAGTTGACAAAGCATTCGGATGTGCAAAAATTCTTCAGATTAGAGTTTGGTAAGAAAACGACACAACAAACCTTCTTGCCATACCTCGCATTAATGTGTCTGTGGTCACCACCTGGAGAACCACTCCTTTATTGGGGGTGTCTTGCTTATTGCCTATAATTTCCCCCTGTCATCTGTTCCATTTGCACAACAGCATGTGAAATTGACTGTCAATCAGTTTTGCTTCCTGAGTGGACAGTGTGATTTCACAGAAGTGTGATTGACTTGGAGTTACTTTGTGTTGTTTAAGTGTACCCCTTATCTTTTTTGAGCAGTGTATTTGTCCTGTTCCGTCTAGCTGAGCCATGAAAAGAAGCATCGGATGTGCTTTCAGGGACTTTTAACGTTGACCCTCAGTCAATACTGTCCAATCACTTACTAAGAATTGTAAGATTCAGGGATCTCTTGATACCAGTCCAAGGTCAGGTAGACCAAGAATGATGTCAGCCAAAACTGCCAGAAAAACCCACAGGTAACCTCTGGAGACATGGAGTCTGTTCTGGAAATAGACTGTGTTGTTATTACAAGGAGCATCATGACAATATTTGAACAAATATGAGCTGCATGGTCGAGTTCCCAGAAAGAAGCCTTTACTGCTCCAGTGCCACAAAAAAGCCTGGTTGCAATATGCCCTACAACACCTTGACAAGCCTCACAGCTTCTGACACACTGTAATTTGGAGTGACAAGACAAGTAGCGGAGTGGCAATAGGGAGAGTCGGGACTTTACCGGTGGGCTGGTAGTGTTTCGAGGCCGCTAGGGCTGGTCTGATAATAGTTATACATTGCAAGTGCTTAGCAACACCATTCGGTGGTCTAGTGTGCGGCCGCTGCCGGCTGGTCAACTGTGCAGCATCTGCTCAACCCGTATGTCAGGCAGCAGTAGCCTCTTATTTCAATACAAACACAGGCTAATCAGAAGGCACTAACGAAGTGCAGGTCACAACCATGTCTAGGATTTTTTTAAATGTAGGGGGATCAGTGAGCGGCTCCTCCCAAAATGGCATAGCCCTGGTCGGCCTATGACGTAAAGCCATCGAACACCTCTTTTTTTCTTTGTCAGGTTTGGAATTCTATCGCTAACGTTAACAGACAGTGTGTGAGTGATTTGAATACACCTGGAGCCTAAAGAAATGATTGTGTTTTGGAATTAGTGAATTCGAACGAGTGGAGAGGGGTCATTCTTGTTTTGTAATGAAATAATATGTACTTTGTGTTGCTTAGGTTATTGTTTTATGAGTGATGTTGGGTGACAACTGTTGCTAGTGTTATGGAAGAATTAGTTGATTTGAGAAGAATAAATTGCTTTGGTAGTTTTAGTGCATTTTGAATGTGAAATTAACTGTTGTGCAACACTGAAAGTTATGAGAACTGTGTTAACTGACTTAAATATTGAGACATGGGTCCTAGCAATTGTAAAAATAATAAAATAAACTGTTTAACTACAAATATTGCCCATTCCAAGGTCTTCTATAATGGGTAATATACAACCTCATTCTTCAAACTTAACATTTACCTTATTTGATCAATGTCTCAAATGTCGCTAATTATTGAGGATAATTTGTTTAATATTGTATACAAGTTCTCTCTCTCTCTCTCTCTCTCTCTCTCTCTCTCTCTCTCTCTCTCTCTCTCTCTCTCTCTCTCTCTCTCTCTCTCTCTCTCTGAAATTACACATTGCAGGAGGGTAGACTGTTTGTAGTTACTATTTACCTCATCATAAAATGGGCTGATGCACCATAAAACCCCCGGGCGGAAAATTCGTCCCACTCCGCCCCTGGATGAGACCAAAATAGAGCTTTATGGTCTCAACGATAAGTGCTATTTTTGGTAGGGTCAACAAGGTCTGTTGTGAGAAGAATACCATCCCCACTGTGAAGCATGGTGGTGGCTCACTGATGTTTTGGGGGTGTGTGAGCTCTACAGGCAAAGGGAACCTTGTGAAAATGTATGGCAAGATGAATGCAGCATGTTATCAAACAATACTGGCAGACAATTTCCATTCTTCTGCACGAAAGCTGCACATGGGAACTTTCCAGCTTGACAATGACCCTAAGCACAAGGCCAAGTTGACCCTCCAGTGGTTACAGCAGAAATAAGTGAAGGTTCCAGAGTAGCCATCACAGTCTCCTGACCTTTATATCATCGAGCCACTCTGAGGAGATCTCAAACGTGCGGTTGATGCAAGATGATTGCATGTCCTGGAGGTGTTTTGCAAAGATGAATGGATAGCTATACCAACTGCAAGAATAGGGTATGCAGATTTTTGAACAGGGTAATTTCATTATCTTCTTTGTTGCCATGTTTTGTTTTATGATTGTGACATTCTGTTTTGACCTACAGTTGAATATGAACCCATGAGAAATTAAAATTTGATTTGCCTGCTCACTCATGTTTTCTTTAAAAATGGTATGCCTATTTATCCAATTTTCCAGGGGTATGCAAACATTTGAGCACAACTGTACATGTAGAACAGGATCTCTCATGTAACTTCATATATCTTAATTGCAGCTTGGTCGGTAGAAAGTTGCTTGTAACTGTTGTTGGATGTGTTTGATTCCTGCTAGTGCTAAATTAGACTGATAAAAATTTCAGTAAATATGTATAGGATTTGTGTTACAGACTTCTCCTGAGAATATCAAGTCAGACAATCAGCCAGGAAAATCTAACCAATCTCAGGCATCAAAAGTCAAGGTAAACCCAGGGTTTTTAATTTATTCCAGTAACCTCTTTTAAATGTATTAATTTTGAATATATGACTTTGTTTTTCCTTATTAACACAGACTTATACAATATGAGTCATTGACATATGAGTAATTTTTAAATGAGTAATCAATATGGACCAAAATGCTCTCAACCTGACAATGCACTTTTAATCTTATAGTATCTTATTATATTGTGTCAAATCCAAACTTCTGGACAATAGAGTAAAAATACTGTTGGAGTTTACTGTTTATCACTTCTGCCCACAGAAAGTACTACATGATGAAAGCCATACCTTCCAGTACCTATTTGGTTCCAAAAACGTGTCATATGCTGTGTACAGTGTTACATGCTGTTATGATGGAACGGTATTGGATGCACTGCAAACCAGTGACGTGTTCAGGAAGGTGATGACAAAATATCATGAGAAGGAAGTTGTCATCCAAAGACAAAAAGATCTTGCAGCTGTGTGTACAGATTTCCCATGCCATTTAATTGATGTCAATGAGGTATTAAAAGTAAGGTTCATCAATGGTTTCGGACATGGCAGTTCTTCAGATGTCAAGGGCCAGAACGTAAAGAGTAATGAAAGAGAATTGCCGCGGGACAAGTTGATTACATTCTGTATTGAAACAACAGGTGGGAAAAATATAACAACGCAAGTAATTAAAAACCCAGAGCTAAGAAGGAAAGTAAAATATGTTTGTGTGTATGCATACAAAGGAGAAAAGGTGAAGTTCGCCTTGAGGAGAGATGGGCGATTTGATGAGACTATCTTCAAAACTGAGTGTGTTCTTTCAGACCCGAAAGGGGTCAACACTGAGATGTCCCAGCCGGTTGATGGTCTCTGTGGTAAAACTGTTCAGGTGGAACGCATTGGTCTTGATCCTCCGCCTCAATTGGATAGTGAAGAGGACTGTGACAACGTCCAAACCGAAGAGCAGTGTGAGACCTCAGACGTAAAACCAGAACCAGCGTCCCCTGCTCAGAATTCAACCACACCAAACACGGGGAACACCGAGGTACAGGGAAAAGAGGCGGAGAAAGGCAGAAGTACTGTGGAAATAAAGCAAAAAAGACAAGAGATTCCAAAAACTAAAGAGATCCTAGAAATCCTGCGTTCCCAGTTTGCAGGTTTATTTAAGGTGTTGGAAGATAGAGAAAAGTTGACAAAGTGTTCAGATGTGCAACGATTCTTTAGAGAAGAGTTTGGTAAGAAAACGAAGGGCTTCCAAGAAGTGATAATAATGAGAAGTCTAATTAAGCATGGTGATTCTGTTTGTCAGGTGAGATATGAAGGGGAACCTAAAGGAACGGGCTTCCTTCTGTTTGATAAGTTCATCCTCACAAACGCCCATGTGATTAAGCCCGTCTATGACAAAATCAACAACAGACTGCAACAGCCAGTAACAGTGGCATTTGACTATGAAGACCGGACAGAGGGTAAAAATTGGCTAGTTAAAGAGAGTGTAGTTGTCTATGAAAAAGGTATTGATATGTTAGGGTGTTATTTGGACTTTGCTTTGCTTGAACTGAGCCCAGGTCATGACATTAACCTGCCTCCAGGTTTGCTTAGGAAGTTCAGCTTTCCCACTACAGAAGGGGGAATCTGCCTCATCGGCCACCCTGAAGGTGGGGTGAAAAAAATTGACCTCTGCTTCATAATTACATATGAGGATCGTCCAGAAGCTATAAACAGACATCTCAATGAGAATCAAAAATTCGTTCATGTAATCAATGAGAGATATTTTGAGGAGGAATGGGACATTGACTCATGTCTACAGAGCGATACCGGAAGGATTACCTATGACACCTGTTTCTTTGGTGGATCTTCTGGCTCCCCAGTCTTTAATGAGCACTGCCAGGTGGTTGCCATGCACACTGGAGGATATGCCTACAAAGGAATAAAAGAGAAAACACAGAGCATCATAGAGTATGCCATTCCTTTGTATAGCATACTGAAGAATATCATAATTGAAGCGGTTATCAAGAAAAGAGTTGATGTACTGGAGGGGTTCTTGGAACAGACAGTTAATAATGACAAATTAAGTATAGTGCTGGACAGAGTTCAGGAGCAGTCTAAGAATGCCAGCATAGTCGATGCCTTTAAGGAGAATCTGCCATCCAACAGTAACACTTCAGCTACAGGTCAGGAACAGCAGAGAACATTCTACCAAATACTCTTTGATAGAGCAATGCGCCATGTGCAAGTCACAGGAGACGAACCGATGGAAGAGGGTAGTAGTGATAGTTTAAATAACGGCAGCGCTTAACTTGGGAATGTGTTTACGCGTTTCTTTGCATGCAATAACTTTACCTTTTAAAGGTAAATGCACATCGTACCGATCTGCAAACATCAACTAAAGCTGTATTATGCACAAAGGAAGCCACATAAGGTCTTCCTCTCTTGCCCGGAGGACACGGCGTGTCACATTGCTGTGACTTCCAACAATAATGTCAAATTTGGACTCATCGGACCATAGAACACTTTTTTCCACTTTGAAGTAGTCAATTTTAAATGAGCCTTGGCCCACAGGACACGACGGCGCTTCTGAACCATGTTCACATATGACTTCCTTTTTGCATGATAGAGCTTTAGTTGGCATCTGCAGATGGCACGGCAGATTGTGTTTACCGACAGTGGTTTCTGAAAGTATTCCTGGGCCCATTTAGTAATGTCATTGACACAATCATGCTGATGAAAGATGCAGTGTCGTCTGAGGACCCAAAGACCACGGACATCCAATAAAGGTCTTCAGCTTTTTCACTTACGCACAGTGATTTCTCTCAAGTTTCTCTGAAACTTTTGATTATGTTGTGCACTGTAGATGATGAAATTTACAAAACCTTTGCAATTTGACGTTATGTAACATATTTTTTTTAAGTATTCAACAATGTTTTAACAATCTTTTGTACTTTAAAAAAAGTTGACCATAAAGTTGATCATAGATTTTGCAGCTGCATCGCCTTGACCCGTAGTTACAATTTTGGAGAGGTGCACATCAGCTGTGGTGTAACTTGCGCTGTAACCTTATAAATTGGCCTTTACTACGTTTGGCCCTTTTTATACCAATGGCTTTCAGCAACATTTTTCAAATCTGTGCGAGCTAATTTCCATACTATTTGTATTTACACTGTCATGTCTCCAGACTGCAATTGCACGTTTGTGGGTGTGTCATTCAAGACTTTTTGAGCTGAGTACACACACAACCCACGGAATTGACTTGCAGTGAAAATTTCCCCCAATGCACATTTCTCCTGGGCTATTAGCAAAGCCCCAGTTGGGATCTCTTGTGCTACTTCCGGAGGTTGCTGGAATTCGATAGACCCGCAATTGAACACAGTACAATTCTGTCTTGTCCTGAATCTAGCAGATTCAGAAAATGTTGCTGAAAGTTATTGGTATCTATGGAAGTGTAAGAAGTACACATACTTAGCTTTTAATGTTTGCTCTTGTCGCGGGGGCACGAGAAAATCTGGTTGAAAATCCAGCCTTAGCTTCATTACCTAAGGTGCGCTGCCCTTTGCCAGCTGCAAGGGGATATAAAAGGTTTTCGGAAGACAACAATGTTACTATCCACCAGGGAGCAGTGTTCGGGGTTGGAGACTATCCGTGTGGTCATATTACTCCTGCTCTGGCTGAGTTTACATTGAAACCAAGTGATGAGCTTCCTATGGTGGGATTTGAGGGAGTTCACTATTGGGGACGGCTCTGCTCCTCCTTTTTTCCAAGATGAAGAATCGGTCAAAGTGTTTCGAGCAGGCACAGGACTGTGATGAATTTGTTTTAGGTTCCAAGGAAGGGAAAATTAAATTCTTGCTATTAAAGAAAACACTGTGAGTAATTGGTTAAGTTTACACTATTAACACTTTTAGAGAATGTATTGGTTAATAAGGCTATGCAATAAAATGGTTTGAGTAATTTTACAATATTACTTATATGAATGTATCATGTTGTAAGAGGAACAAGATGTTTAGAAACTGTTTAATTAGGATGTCCAGTATTGGTGGATATGAAGACTGATGTTGTGTGATAATGTGAGAATCATGATTATGTGACAACCTGAAAGAAGAGGTTAGTGATTGAAGCCAAATGAAGTAGAATGGAAGTTTGGTTTTGTTTTAATGATTTTTCATTTTTGTTTTATTATTTAGGATAATCTACAAATGTTTGGGAATTATGGTAGATGCATTTTGGTTAAAAGTGGGATGTTTTAGAGAACAGCATTATATTGTGTGAAAGCTGTTAAATTGAGTATGTGTGGTGTGGTTCAGATCGGGGTTTTATGATGCATGGATGGAATGTTTTAGATGTATAGGATGTATAGTTCTTTTCAGGGGTCTGGTCTATTAAAACTTCATTCTGAGACAGGACAGAAGCGTTTATGGGGGTCGTAAAATTATGGTCTCACCAGGGGATCTATAAAAAGTCAAACTGTGCCTTATCAGGCTTTTTGCAGAAACGGACCAAAGGCAAAGCAGACCATTTTTACCTTAGCTGAATATTTTTGTGAATGCAACAACGGGTCTATTTTTACTTGAAATATAACATACCACTTTTACTCAGGATTTTAGCAGACTAAAGGGAAGGTTAAATCTTGGTGAGTAAAGGGACATTTATTATTCTCAAAATTTGAATAATTGGTGAAAGTATTTGTGATTGGAAACTCAACACTATTTTTAGTCACAAAAATCTAAAGTGTGGATACTTGGTGATTATAGAATCCGGAAGGTTTAAAAGTTTTGTGTTAGATGAACATATATTCTTTCATTTAAACACGAACCTAAAGGACCCCTTAAAGTTACCGAGACACTACTCTTTTTAGTAAAAGTAATTTGCCTTCACCAGATATTCTAATTTTTGCAAGTATCATTCTTGACTAAAATGGATGGATGTAACTAAGTTTGGAATTGAGTTTAAAGGCCTGTTAAAGGTCATACAAAGATTGGTGACAGAAATCTCTTGAGACAGTTTTTATTTCCGGTTGCCGCCTTGCAAGCATTCTTGAAATTATAGGGTTGCAAAGCTCCTCTATTAGTAAAGAAACATGAGTTCTCGGCATGACGTTTTGAACTGTGGGCAATTTTGGTTCACTGTTACCAATCATTTAATGTAATATAGTTCCACTTTGGAGTGGTGCATTGTACATCCATTTGTAGCCAAAAATGTTTACTGTGTTTAAATATTAACAATTCACATTTGTTCATTTAATATCATAAGTGGGAAACTCCGGGAATATTGGGAAAAGCATTCTGTTCTGTTTTCCAGTCTAAGCCTGTAGCTTAAACCAGCTTAATCTAGTTGGAGATAAGAAGGAGTGTCTGGATATTTTTCTACAAAGATCTTTACTCGTTATCAGGTAATTAAGGATTTTATATGACCTGCTTTGCTATTGCTCTGTTTTCTGTTACCACACAAATTTAAAATGTTCTAATAATTGGCTTTTTATTGTGTATGGTTGTTGATGTGTGTACCGATCTAGCAGTGAGACTTTACATATGAAAAACATGCTGGTTAGGTTCTCCAGTCAGTGCCCCTGACGAAGGCACTGGCTTAAATCTGGAGTTGGTCGCCGGGCGCTGTATATGGCTGCCCACTGCTCCCTTGAGGGATGGGTTAAATGCAGAGAATGAATTTCACTACAGTACATGTATTTGTATGTGACAAATAAAGTACCTTTACCTTTACCCTTTACCGAAATGAATTGATGTACTGAATTTGTAGTAACTCAGATGTGCTTTTGAATGGGAATTGTATTACGCATTGTATAACTAAGAATGGTGACGACTATTTTGATTTTTACCTTGTATTAATAAAATTGTATTATACTTTGAATTCACATTTGAGTTAAGGTGCATTACTATGAAATGCTATGAAGCATCGGTTTCTTACAAAAAATATAAGGTCAAGAATCAAGTAATGTCTGTCTGATTATTTAACCTGTGTAAGACCCAATCAATGAACACAGATATTCTAACTGTGTATTTGATAGACCACAAATTGAGAAAATTGGAAAGCAATCTCTCATTTGTCTTATATTCGCTAAAAACATCTTGCAACATTCTTACTCAAGAACAAAGACCCAGTGTACTGAGGTAGAAATATTATTTAAACATAATAAGTCTTTACTATAAACCTATACCTGGGCTAGCCTAAAAACTGATAATCTATCCTTTACTCAACAACCTAGTAGTTCTAACACTATGAGACAGATAGTGTAGGGATTCAGAGGTAAATTAAGAGATAGGATTTGGTTGTTCAGTAGGGTACATTTACTATCAGGCACTAACTGAACGTGGCTAATGTCGACATCTAGTGGACAAAATATATAGCACTTCAGGAGAAGTAGATATTCTACAAGTTGTAGTAAGTTTGACTTCAGATTTATTGATTACATTGGGTTATTAATGAATAAATGACTCAAATTTAGCCTGACTGCAACACTCTATTAAGTTTAAATAACATGTTTTTTTAACATTTCTTTTTTAATAGACTCATAAAACACATTTTCTGTCAGAAAAAACTATGATTTTCTGTTCTGCTGATTAACCCCAAGTCATGTAAAAAGTTATTGAATCATGTAATCTATTTTAATTGAATCATATAAACCATTGTTTAGGATTTTCTTTTTACTGATATTTAATGGGACAGGTGGACTAAGAACACATGCTTAACCTATTCTTTGAACATGTACCCATTTTCTATGGATTTAAATTAAAATGTAATTTAATGTGTTGAAATGTTCTCTACCATTTCCAATGTCTTGCTTTGTTTTGCTGATTCAAATGACAATCAGATGTGATCTTCAAAATAAAAGTACAAAATATTTTAACAGTATGTTTGTAAGACATTTAATGTTTGTAAGATGTTTAGATGCTGACAATTTGCTGAAAATAATATAATTATTCAAATAAACGCCATAGTATCACTGATTAAACATGTAGAAGAAACTCTTGCACACTGTCTAATGCTAGTAACACCAATATATCTAATAAAAAACAAATACTGAATATGCTCTAAAAGTGTTACCGATTACATCCAGTAATTTTAGATGTGTTAATGTCTAAAAATAATTTGGTATTTAATGGGTTAATGGCATGAATCCAGAATAATGATAATGACTGAACATATTATTCCATATCTACTCAATCCTATAAACACTTCCTTATATGATCCCAGCTAACAATTTTAGGTTCTGGGAACGTTCTGGGAATGTTAGTTTTTGGTTCCCAGAACGTTCCCAGAACGTTCCCTTAAGGTTCCCTTAACGTTCCCCAGGAAAGTTTTCTTAACGTTAATAGAACGTTCCCTTAAGGTTAGGGGAACGTTCTAGGAACCTACTCGAACAATAGAACCTAAAAATAACCTACAGGGAACATTCCCAGAACGTTCTCCTTAGGTTATAAAATTAAACCTAAAAATAACCTACAGGGAACGTTCCTAGAACGTTCTTGTTTGGTTCCCAAAAACTAACCAAATGGGAACCATAAGGGAACGTTAGGGGAACGTTCTGTGTTTGCGGGGATAAACATACATGTCCAGACTTCTTAACTACCAGAACATGTCAAGACTTTACAAAAAAATGATCCATAATGACATGACATCATCAACAAGCAATCACAATGATCATTATGTGCTACAAATATATATCTCTATATATATATATACGCTGGAAGCTTTTTCATGGGGGGGGGGGGTGAGGGCTGGGTTGGTAAATATGTGATGTCATCATATCGTGGCTGACGACAAGACATGAAATTTCTTTGTGCTGTGTACGTGTTGTAGCCATTAAAGAAAACATATATTTAGTATCATATTTATGTTTAAATATTATAGGCTAATGTTATTTTTTGATTTAATGTATGTTGATTATGAAAGTGAGCATGCAGCATGAGAAAGAATTGAGATTATTTCTTGAGAAATCATGAGATGCGCAATATGGAGATATGGAGTGGGTAAGACATGATTTTGACCACTTCATTGAGTTTTGTTTTGGAAAAAAGACTATTTAAAACATTTTTGTTTTGTATAAATTGTCTCTTAATTTTGATCAATGTTTTTTAACCAATTGCCTGTATTTAATAAATAAGAAGCAAATATATAGCAGTAATAAGGCGCCTGCACGATCACTTGCATTGCACGTTAACTGGAGTGTGCCGAAACTCAGCTTGTGCCTCACAGATTTATAGACCATCTATTATAGAAAGCTTGAAATGTCTACTTTTAAACTAAACTATTCAAAACAAAAAGAAATAGGCTACTCTGTGATTATGTAATCTATATGAAATGTGCATTTTTCTCTGGCGTTCATGGCGAGTCTGCATCGTCAACTTCATCTTTGCAGAGACACAGAAAACACTAGTTTATTAATAAACAATTAAATGTCTCCTTGCTAATCTTGTCACATTCATAATCATTATTTTTGTTGGTTCTTTTGGTAAGCTTAATGCGTCCACTTGAGTGCGGCTATATTACATAAACGCTCATTATCCTGTATATATTTTTAAGTAAATAATTTAATATAAAGGGACAATTTGTCCACTAATGGCTAAAATGAACAACTACTAGTTGACAAAAAACAACTTTAGTCAGGGGCAGCCCTTATTCCGCATATGTTCAAACCCGCAGGCCATTCGTGGAGCGAGTGACCGTGAGCGGAATGAGCGAGCGGAGCTGAATATTCAGAAATGCGCTCTCTGCTCACATGCTTTGTTAGGAACAAAGCATAACAAATTTAAACATTAATTCATTTTCTCTGTAGCTTGAGTTATTTTTATTTGGTTTTTATATTTTCACTTTTACATTTTTTCCATTCTTTTCATTGTTTTTCATTCTTTCATCATTTTTTCACTGGTTTCACATTTAAAATACATTATTTACAATATTTGCTAGTGACATTTGGAAACCGTGACATTTGGGAAGGGAAAAGGTGGCTGACGGGGTGTGCCTAAAAATACCCTTCTAAACATTTATAAAGAAAACAAAACAAAAAAAGTGAAGGGAAAAAGCATTTGGACTGTGCATAAAAAACCCTTCGGGGGGGTCGGGGAGCCGGAACGGGGGTTTAAGTGTTCATATGTGGGTGCTGGGGGGGTTGTCTGTCTTTATGTTGTTTCTGGTGTGTTGTTCTGGTGTGTTGTTCTGGTGTGTTGTTCTGGCGATCTGATGTGTCTGGTGATGGTGTAGGTGCTGGTATCTGGACTGGTGCTTGGCCTGTAGAGGGGAGGAAGGACAACCTGAGGAGCAAGCTGACACAGACAAGCCCCGACCCGAAAGTCATTGATGGAACTCGCCTGTGAGCAGCCCGCTCCGGGTGAAGGTCTGGTGTTGGTCCCTTCTCCACCCTTTCCCGGGTCGCTGGTGATGGTGGGGGTGTTTCTCCGAGTGCCGATGGTGGTGGTGTTTCTCCTAGTGCTGGTGGTGATGGTGCTTCTGTTGGTGCATAGTGCCGGGGTCGTTGCTGGTACTCGACCTGTAGAGGGGAGGAAGGACAACCTGAGGAGCACGCTAAACACAGGCAAGCCCCGACCCGAAAGTCATTGATGGAACTCGCCTGTGAGTAGCCCGCTCCGGGTGAAGGTCTGGTGTTG
>JACXGM010022459.1:0-16699 GCA_016801145.1 Umbra pygmaea | reverse complement strand
GCCCGGGTACGGGCTTCAGCCCGCCTCTGATGGCCGCGGGTTCTGACCCGTGTGCAAATTTTCAAGAGTTTTTGAGCATGTTAAGGGCCCCAAAAGTGCCCAAAAGGTAGGAAAAAAATAATAATAATAATAATAAATAATCTTAAGGAAAACAATAGGGCCTTCGCCGTTGGCTTGGGCCCTAATAATAATAATCTTTAGGAAAACAATAGGGCCTTCGCCGTTGGCTTGGGCCCTAATAATCTTAACGAAAACAATAGGGCCTTCGCCGTTGGCTTGGGCCCTAATAATCTTAACGAAAACAATAGGGCCTTCGCCGTTGGCTTGGGCCCTAATAATCTTAACGAAAACAAAAGGGCCTTAGCCGTTGGCTTGGGCCCTAATAATAGCCCAATAATAAATATTATTTATTGGCGCCTTTCATATCACTCATAACAGGATTTCTAGCGACATGGCACTTTCCAGATGGAATTTACTGACAAGTCAGGGATATCTCAGCCGAGTTATGCCAGGCGTGTTAGTCGGTATAATAGGCTTGGCGCATAAGTACATGAAGTTTCCGTACACGGTTGGTGAACAGGCAATAAAAAAAGCACAATTTGCAGCTATGTCCGGTATTCCAAATGTAATCGATGCTTTTGACTGCACTCATGTTGCCATAAGATCACCGAATTTCAAAATGTCATTAATCGAAAGCATTTTCATTTAACCAATGTCCAAATAATTTGTGATGCATACATGTTGCTCTAATGTTACCCATTTCCCCCACCCGTGGCAGACACTTTTTCGCGATTAAGCGCTATAGACGCTTTTCGACATCGACTGATATTTGACCACTTTTTTTATTTCGGCCACGGCATTCACAGCGTCTGCAACTTTTTGCCACTCCAACGCATTTTCGCCGTTCGTAATAGGCACACTGTGCGCATAAAATAAAATTTTCCTCCTATTTTCCACCTCGCCAACAATATTTTCTACTTGACATTGAGTGAAGTTGCTTTTTTGGTTTTCCTCACTACTGTGTATGCCATGATTTCTCAATCAATTCATATTAATTTCGGGGCATTTCACTGACTATTTATGGACAATTATGGGCGTGACATGTATCCGCAAAAGCTGCGCCACGTATTAGAGTTACTGTGATTTATAAAGGGAAACAGCGTAGGACGAGCGTGCGCACAGTTTTATAAATCTGAATATTTCTTTACGTACGCACGTCCTATATTTCGTCCGTACGCCACTTCTGACGCAAATCCACAGCAAAGTTTTATAAATGATATTTATATTTATAATATTTGAAACACAACAGCATCGAGAACAGCAGATAACGTGGAAATGCCCTCAATCACATCGCTGGCCTTAGTTTACAGAGTGCTGGAAACACAGATCAGTATGAAAAGGTGGTTTTGGATTACTTTTTACAGGATGATAAAACCATTCTGGCACTATCTGATTCAGAGGAACAGAAACTCGATGATTTGGATAACGTGATTTGGGTAAGTTTTGTTGTCTTACTCATGTCGTTTCAGATAGACTGTGTTATGTTTTGAAGTACGATAAGGATTTAGAATGGTAAGGATTCATTTAAATTATCTTTCAGTTGCCTTTTACATGTGTTAGTTGATATAGCTGGTACAGTAGGCCAGACAAAGGCCTATCAGTTATATGTAACTGCATAGTTGTTTGAATACTCAGTAAGACCATGATACAGGTGTGGCTTCTGTCAAGGTGGCTGAGCCTAGTCTTGGCTAATACAAAATATTGTTGTGTTTGTTTTTCAGACTCATTAGGGTGCGCTTGACTTCTTCATCAGTCCTACAAGGACAACGATCTCATGCCTCCCATCAAAAAGAGAGCCGCTCAAACAAGCCAAAGTTTCAACTGAAACATGAGGATTTGCACCGAGAACTTTTTCAACAACTATGCAGAGGATAATGCAGTAGTATTACCTGGACGCCAGGACAGAAAACCTATGCTGGAATGCTGTTGCCATCGCATGTGGCAATAGCAGCCGTTCATAACAGGTCCTGTCATTCCCTGACAAAGATGGGTGGGGCTAAGGCTTAGGAGGGTGTGAACGATCTTGAATGGGTGTGAACAAAGGGGACCTCTGTGGGGGTGAAGTCTTTGGCAAAACTTTCTGGCTGATTTCTCAGTTTTGCAATTCCAAGTTTGTCAACATTTGAAGCATCATAGCTTTCCAAATGTTCCTTCTATTTCAGTGTATGATATACCATTTGAAAGCTCTGAATCTCTAATTTCATAAAATGTAAAAAAAAAAAAAAACTTTCTGACCATAAGCCTAGATATCCGCGGTGGGTCAGATATTTTTTATCAGTTTTTAACTACCTGAATTCCAAGAGTTTCAACCTTTGAACCATGTAATTTCAGTCAGCCTAGGTATCAAACAAATGTTTTGAATTACGTAACAGATTTACAATGTTAGCTAGCTACAAGTACTGATGACAATGTTGTATGTAGTTTCATTGATACATGAGTTAGTCTAATTACTGTAGTTTACCAAGCTTGCTATGTTATCAAACAACTACAAACAATGGGCATAGTTGTTTGAATATGGAGCAATCATTTCAGTTAGAATGTGATAATGACCTGTTTGTCTTTTTACTAACCGTAACTTACATTTTCATAATTAGTCTTAATAATACAGTTTGGTAGTGACTGTCATTCCCTGCCCATAGATAAGTGGGTCTAGGCCTTAGGAGCGTGTGAATGATCTTAAATTGGCATGAACAAAGGGGACGTCTTTGGTTTGAGATTCATAGCTAATATTTCAGTGCCGATTTCTCAGTACTGCAATTCCAGATGTGTGAAAATGTTAAGCATCATAGCTTTCCAAATGTTTATGATATATTCAGTGAATGATATACTCCTTGTCACCAGTGATGGGAATACCGGCGTTATAAATAAACGGCGTTACGAACGGCATTACTTTTTTTAGTAACGAGTAATCAAACAAATTACTCTTTCCCCCGTTACAACGCCGTTACCGACAATAAAATGTGGCGTTACATTAATTGAGCTCAATGAAGCGGTTTTCATCTGTTGCTTTCTCTCGGCAGGAACTGCAAAGTTTTTTTCTCTGTTGTGTGTGTGTGTCAGGGGGGTGGTAGACAACCACAACTGATGATGATTGGCAAAGAGTACATTTCCATCGTTTGCCAACCAACCAGAGGCAGAGTAGGGCGTGTGTTCACTATTCAGTTCACACTCATGCACAGACAGACATTTGTACACACCAACGGCCAGGAGTCAGAGCGATGGCAAGTCCAACGAGTTCAAAGGTAGCTTTTGCGAACTGTAAGTATAATAAGCACTACTTTTCCCTCGTTGAGGTGAAAGGCAAGATTGTATTCGTAACGTGCAACTTATGCACAGGAAGAAATACATTCAACGTTCTTGGCAAGTAATTTGAATCTAATGAAGCACATTGTCACATGTTGCCACAAAACTAGTGGCCAAGAATGCAGCTGATAACGTGAGCTCCGCTACCAAAGGAGATGGAGCCATGACATCAAAGCAACTTAAACTAGATTTTTCTCCTCAACCGCAAACTCTTATAACTCAGACTAATAATTGATTCTATCTAGTGTCCATTTCATTCATTTAACATATTTAATATTGGGGGCTTCCAAGTTATTTGACATACTTGATTTTTTTAAGTAATGCAATAGTTACTTTCCCATGTAATTAGTTACTTTTATAATGATATAACTCAGTTACTAACTCAGTTTCTCTTTGTGAGAAGTAACTAGTAACTATATATAATTACTTTTTTAAAGTAACGTGACCAACACTGCTTGTCACTGTGTAGGGTGTTGTGTGAAGAGAGAGGGTGATCCAGGCAGGTAGATTGTTTTTATTGAATGATGCTCCAGGAAGAACATATAGCATTTACAAAGAGCATATCATATCATAAATCATATCCTTCCGGACTCACTTTTCACAATGTTCGAACAGCTTTAGTACAATCCTCCCCAGTGAGCAGCACACACACGTAACATATATCAATGACCGACAACCTCTCTCTGATCTGGGCAGCATATATGTAGCGACCCGGCTGTACGTAATCATTAATTAAACTGAACTACAAGATACCAGCCTTACCTAACCTAACATCTATCTGTAAAAGATGCCCAAATCAGAGAGAGGTGTCACATATATTAAAGGGACATTACACGTAAATGAGGATAAACTCAAAACACCATGCAATGTACTGAAAATTAACACAAAACAAACTAACCAAAATTAAACTAAACATATATATGTGTCCATGCGCAGTCCATGATAGAGCCAGCCCTCACTGGGCTGGATGTTACACCACTTGAAAGCTCTGAATCTGTACTTGAAAATGTGAAATAGGTGGTGGGTCACACCCCCGGCCCAGGGGGCGTGCTTTGTCCCAACCCCTTTGCTCTACAGGGACAGCTGAAAAACACTTATGCAGAGTTTCTACCTAATTCAACCTACATGTAGGTCATACATAGACACTAGACAAACCAAGCGTGGGGGGGTATGTACCCAAGTTGAATAGGGCTACATTTACTTTGTAGGAAAATGGGATATTTTTACCTTGTATGTGCACTGTATGTTGTAGAACTTTAGGACAGACGACTTCAAAACAGCCATTATATGTAATGGAAGAAAGACTGATGGCCTGTCATTAACTATTTTACTACGCAATGTAAATGGAATAAGAGCAAGGAACAAAAAAGGTCATGAACGGAGATAATCACTCCAGCAGAGCATCAGAAGAAATGGCCAAGAGAGATATTTAAACGCTTTATCAGAGATGATAACCTGTGGTTATATTCAGTTAACCCATGTGTTGCTCGCTAGCCATCTTTGTGTAAATTTGATGTTTTCCTGAGGAATATTTATTCCAAGTAATAATGTTTTTTTGTGTGTTTAGTACTACATAGTAAACCATTATAAAATGTGTCAGCATGGGAAATTAATTAGGAATGCATGTGAAAATTCAGTTTGTATATAAGATGTTAGAAAATGTATTAAAAATAAAAAGCACAGCCTCTGCTCAATACTTTGTTGAATCACCTTTTCCAGCAATAACAGCCTCAAGTATGTTTTAGTATGATGCTTACAAGCTTGGCACACCTATTTTGAGCACTTTATTCCATTCTTCTTTGCAGGACCTCTCAAGCTTCATCAGGTTGGATGGGGAGTGTTGGCACAGCCATTTTCAGATTTCTCTAGAGATGTTCAATCGGGTTCAAGTTTGGGCTCTAGCTGGGCCCATACTCAAAAAGACTTGAGGCTGAAATTGTTGGAAAATGTGCTTCAACCTATATTGAGTAGAGGCTGTGAATACGTATATACAAGATTTCAAACACACTTCTTTCACATTGTCATTATGGGGTATTGTTTCTAGAATTTTGAGGAAAATAAGGAATTTTGTCCATTTCGGAACGAGGACGTAACATTACAAAATGTAGAAAAAGTGAAGCACTGTGAATAATTTCAAGATGCACTGTGAACAATCTATTAAAATCCTGACCAGAGAGGAAAACACTTTGGGTCATTGTTACACTACAAAAAACAAGGCATATCACGATGTGCCCCGCACTGCTTTGGGGGCGGTCAAAGATCTGGAGCAATGAAGCAACAGAGGCTCTATGTGCTTGTCTGGACTGTACTTATTGGGATGTTTTCAGATCAGCCACTAACAGCCTGGATGAACAGGGTGACGTACAACAACGACAAACCCTGGTTCACAGCTAAGCTCAGACATCTGTGTTTGGCAAAAGTGGAATTGTTTAGGAGCAGGGACAGAGATGGCTTCAGAATGGCCAAGTACACATTTGGAAAGGCAGTTCAAGGTGCCAAGGCCACATTTGCAGAGACATTAAAACTCAGCAAATAATCTGGCTGCTGTTTGGAGAGTCCAATAATAGGTCACCAAGTACAAGCCAAAGAAAACCTCTTGCAACTTGAAAATGACCTGAACGAGTTCTACTGCAAATTTGAAAGGGACATTGCTGACAACATTCCTTCTGCCTTTGTGTCCAGACACCTACAGCAGCCCACTGGCCCAGTCCTACAGCCCCCCCATCATTGAGGACACTACAGAATCACCCACCCACTTCCCTGCCACTACAGCGACACTCACTGCCTTTGAGATAGACGTCAACAGAATTTTCAAAAACAAAACCATCGCAAGGCAGCTTGCCCAGATTCTGTCTTGCCCTCCACCCTGAAGAACTGTGCAGACCAGCTATCTCCAATGTTCACTGATATTTTTTTCATTTCACTGGAGACATGCCGTGTTCCAGCATGCTTCAAATCCTCCACCATCATCCCGGTCCCCAAAAAGACAGAGATCAACAGACTTAAAGACTACAGACCAATCGCCCTGACCTCTGTTGTTATGAAGTAATTTGAGCACACATCTCAAAACCCTAACTGACACGCACATCGACCTGCTGCAGTTTGCCTACAGAGTAGTGATGTGTGGATCGATACTTAAGTATCGATTTTTACGATACCAAAGTCTCCTGCTCTATTATCGATTCTCATATAACACGATCGATATTTAAACTCAGTAATTTGGAGTGAGTGAGTTTAAGTTACCATAAGTAACTTGTTGTCACCAGAAAAGTCTAATTATATCCGCTTAGGGAAAGGAACTACTTCTCCTTCCGCCGGTCATTTGTGTGTGCACTGCGGCTGCTGCAGCAGCCCTTCTTTAACTTCCCGCTACGAAGACCCTGCAGCACCATAAGTTGTCCTGGTACAGGGAGATAAAGTGACTATCACTCTATCACTGACTGTGGGAAAGTTATTCATGTCTGTTAAGGTTTTAATTTACAACCTGTTTTTCTGTACAAGTCTCTGAGATTTTCTTTATAATTAAATAATATGAAAGTAGTTTATTGTACTGTCATTATGCAGCTGTAATTTGGAATTGGTACGCCTACAGCCTACTTTTTTACTTTAAACTAGTTGTCACATCACATTACAAATACAATACGTAAAAAGTATTGGTATTGGTATCGGTATCGGCAATACCAGCCTGGGTATTACTTGGTATCGGATCGAACAGGAATTACGTGGTATCGCACATCACTACTACAGAGCAAACAGGTCTGTGAATGATGCAGTCAACATGGTTCTACACGTCATCCTCCAGCACTTAAGACTCTGCTGGAACCTACACTAGAACCCTGTTTGTGGACTTCTGCTCTGCATTCAACACCGTCATCCTGGCCCTGCTCCAGGACAAGATCTCGCAACTGGGAGTGTCTGAATCGACATGTAGGTGGATCTCTGACTTTCTGTCCAACCGGACATAGCACGTGAGGCTGGGGAAACACTTTTCCTCAAGACTGCGTCCCATCACCCCTACTCTTCTCCCTCTACACCAACAGCTGCACATCCAGTCACAACTCGGTCAAGCTCATAAAGTTTGCAGATGACACCACCCTCATGCTTATAGGTTGGAGATTGACCATATGGTTTCCTGGTGCAGCAAACAAAAAACTGGAGATCAATGACCTAAAGACAGTGGAGATGATAGTGGACTTCAGGAAAAGCCCAGCTGCCCTTCCACCCATTGCCCTGTGTGACTCCCCAGTTAACTCTGTGGAGTCCTTCCACTTGATGGGCACCACCATTGCCTGGGACCTCAAGTCGGAGCTGAACATCAGCTCCCTCACAAACAGAAGCTCAACAGAGGATGTACTTCCTGCGGTAGCTGAAAATGTACAACCTGCCAAAGTCTATGATTGTACACTTCTACACTGCCATCATAGAGTCCATCCTGACCTGCTCCATCACTGTCTGGTACCCTGCAGCCGCTGCCGAATACAGGGGAAGACGCATCATTCACTCTGCAGAAAGGGTAATTGGCTGCAATCTGCCTCCACTACAAGACCTACACCCCTCCAGATCTAGGAGAAGAGCAACAAAGATTGTGGCCGATCCCTCCCACTCTGGAAATGGACTAATCCGAACTCTTCCCTCTGGGAGAAGGTTGAGGTCTATGAAGACCAAGACCTCTTGCCACAAGAACAGTTTCTATCCGTCAGCTGTAGGCATCATGAACATGCTGCAGAACCTAAACTGACTGTGCCCCCCCGGAATACACACAGCAGATAACCGATAAGATACCGTAGATATACTAATCATATTCCACTCTTTCCATGATTTTAAGTGATAAATTATTGGGTGTTTGGACCAGCAATTTCATTTTGATGTCACAGTTATATATATCAGCAGTGAAATTAGGTTTATTGGATGAACAGAAAATGTGCAATATGCAAATAAATAACTAAAGAAATATAGAATTATACAAAGGCCATTCGGCATAATAATTAAAACAACTGGATTAGAATAAAATATACATTATTATACTCACTGATCTAAAATGGGATCTTTCTCTTCCAAAAAATGTCCTTATGGTCTAGTGAAAATGGAACATTTTGCTCTGGTAGCTTGTAGTCAATCATCAATTTCCGTGTCACTTTCTCTGAAATTTGATGGATTTACTGTCAATAAAGTGAGTGCCATTCTGGTGAATTAGCACGACCCGGATATGAAAAGACACAGCCTATGTCAGACATATGGTTATGTAATTATGCTCTCCCGGAGTGTAGATAGATGAATCAGATGACTGCAAACATCTAAATAGCCTGGGAATTTGGAATCAGATATAACTTAGCAGCTGGAAAACATTTTTTGAAGATGAAAGTCCGGAAATAATGTGTGATAGTTTGTAAACAATGCGGTTTACTGTAAAGTTAGATTGAGTTTTTGATCATTTTCACATAACAAATGGATTATACCAATGAAAACAATGCTTCATTTCATGACCCTTTGGATGACGAATCAGAGAAAGATAGCTGACTTTAAGTACATATTTCTTTGTCAAACGTGGATGTATTAGCTGAGTCGTGGATGTATTAGCTGACCGAACAGATTTGTTTACAATGCACTCACGTCACATTATTACGTGGCTTTTTATTCTTGTCATAGCTATTGTAAATCGGATATGTTAGCAAAGTTTGTGAGATTCTAAGCTTTCTGGACATATAAGACATGTCTATGTACAGTAAAAGTAGCATTTGTGTGAAGAGTGATTATAATCAAGTAAAGCTGAAAGCAGCCTGTTTGTTCTGCCTGCGGGACACCGATCCTTAACAGGTTAACTAAAGGTTCCCCTTAACACGTGGCTATACAGTAAATGTGTACTGTATTAACAAATGATTTACTGTAACACGTTCAATGATTGTATTGAATTACATTTTGTCTAATCCATACTGATATGGTTTCAACCTTTATTGGTCTGTATCTTTAACTACTGTACAGTACTAGTTATACAAACTTGATGATGCGAAAGTCCAGTGGGTTTTACAACTTGTTTCACGATTGTTCTTGTGGTTCTTAATACATTTTTAATTCAGTTTGCTAGTTTGACTGTGAAAATATTTGTTAGTCTTTAAAGGTCTGGTGGTACATAATGTTGTCAGTAAATACAGAGTAAAGGAAAATATGTTTATGACAGTGAGACACCACTGCATGTAACCAATCACCTTGTAAAGCCCACACAGACTGCCAGTACCAGCTTTCAGAAGAGGTCGTCAGCCCGCGAAACCTTGCAAAAAGTTTAAGTTTCAGAGTTGCCAAGTGGTAATCGAAACATCTATCTGAACCTGGAGGAACCGTGAATTACATGGTTCCATTTGTAGTGGGAAAGGGGCTTTATTTTGTGTTAAGACAGAGAGCGATAGGGAGAAAGAGAGAGAGTCAAAGGAATAGGTTGACAGAGATAGACAGTGACAGTGTCAGAAATGTGTCTTGCATACTAATACAGAAACGCAAAACCAGTTCAGACAGAAATCCTATGTGTGATGCCCATCTACTGATAAAGCACCAATTACATCCATTACGTTATGTTACATGCTGCCTTATTTAAGTGGAACACTTACACACATGCATCCCCCGTGGTTCACCCTCACAAACTATATGCTGGGATTTGTTTTCTACAAAATGCAATCATTTATCCCACTTATACCAATTGCCAAGAAAACAATAGTAAAGCACCCTGTTAGCTGCAGAAATGACATTGTTTTCATTTATCGTTTTTTGGTGTGTTTAATTTTATTTTTGTGGCAATTATTAGGATAGATTCATCCTCTCATTAGGAGCTTGCAATTTGAGAGGACTACATATTGCATAATTTAGCAAAACATGTATTTCTATATCTGCCAAAATATCAATCCATTTCAGCAATGCTGTTAGTTGAAAACATCTGTTCAATTTAACAAATCCCGGAGCATTTGTTAGCCTGGAACATATTGTAACCTGACTTTAACATTCGGTCAACAAATAAGCACCCCATTCGGTCAACAAATAAGCTGGTCAAAAATATGTCCCTACGAACAATTTAGTTATTTTATCGATGGATTTCAACCTGCAGAACATCTGAGAGAACCTGCACTTGATGCATTTGTCAAACATGGAACAAATACCATTCTTGAAGGCATGTATCTGAAGATTATTTTTTATTTATTTTTCCCAGTTGATCAAAGGACCCAACAGTTCCAATTATAGATCACAAAATAGTTATTGATGTCCGCCTCATCCCAGCTATCAGATTTAATGACAGTAGTCAGATCTTAAAGTGCACTTTCCTTAATTTGCTTTCAAATGCAGTTTTATCAGAGTCCCTGAGTGTTCCAGAAGTCAGTGTCATGCAGTACAACTACGTCATTGTGGCCAAGAGTCTGAATTATACATGTATATATCCCTGGTTTCCACTGCAGTAAACTTGTCACCTTAATCTAATGCAAAAGCATGCTTATTCCTCTGTGGCTATGCTATTCTGATTATCAGTTGTTGACTATTAAGAGTGAAAAGTCACAACTAGTATGCTATTTCAAAAAATTTTAAACTATGAAAAAGTTACCCTTTCCCAAAAGCAAAGTGATAGTATTTACAACCCAAGTTTGGAGTTTTTACTTGACTAGTGTAACTAGAGTGAAAAAATGATGAATTGTTAAGTGCTGATAGAGTTTCTGCTTCATGGAAAGGGGCATCAGACGAGAAAGCATGAAGAAAATAGGAAGGTAGAAGAAAGGAAATGAGTACACTGAGCATGGGTCTAAGTGCAAGATTATAAGACTAAAGACTAGAGAAACATGAAGGAGTAATGGAAAGCGATATGAGAAAAGGAAAAAAGAGAGAGGGTAACTAATAGATCCTCTGCCATTTCGACTCCTCTTTGTGATGTTTGACAGAATACGGTGAAGCCCTCAGCCCCCCTCACTCTAAACAAGCAAAAGAATGAGTGAGTCTCCCATTCAAAAGAGTACCAACTCATTTCCTACTCACATCAAAAAGCAGCAGGATGGATTAAGCGTTTACACTCAGCTACAGGAGAGAGATATAGAGGGGAAAGAGCGAAGAAAGAGAGAGGCAGTGAAATAAATAACAGGACCGATTCAACCATTCCCTGGATTTAAAAGAAAAAAGTAATTACTGGCTTCCACCTCAAAAACAGTCTTCATGATGAATGGGATCTTCAGAGGCAAAAGAACTTAACCCATCTTCTAAAAATTGTTCCTGATGCAGTGGCGCATGCATACCCATACTGTAACCACAGGTCAGGACTACGATGGCTGTCTTAGTGCCTCCAAAGGTGCTTGGGAAGATGCCTGTGTGTGTACAGCTATGGAATAAAATTAAGGGACCACTGCAATTTTTTTCGTAAATCAACTCCATTGAAAACCACTGGAATGTAATCAAGACGAAGATGTATGGTCACAAGCCATCAAACAAAGCCAAGCTACTTGAATGTTTGCATCAGAATTGACATAAATTCACCCAACATTAATGTGAAAGTCTGGTGTAGAGCATGCCAAGACACATGATAGCCAAATATTATTGTTATCAGTTATTAATTCTTCCACCAAATATTGATTTTAAAACTCTTCAAAGTTTATACATTAGTATTGTGTTTTTTTTTTCAAATGAATATGAACGTTTTATATATTTTGCATTATGCGAGGTCTGACAACACTGAATCTTTTTTATTTTGACCATTTTATGCAAATAAATACTCTGAATGACAATATTTTATTCCGATTTTTGAAGAAAGTTTGTCAAGTAGTTTATGTATTAAAAGAGAAATTTCCATTTTACCCAAACATTTACAGTGGACTCCAAAATTACTGGCACCCCTGATTGGGAATGCACAAACAATACTTTAAAAACATAAACAATATAATTATAGAGATAAACCCAAAATACCAAAATGTGAGAAACATGTACTTTATTAATGTTGCAATTGATCCAACCATACTCATACAATTATTTAACACAAAGGAAATTTACCAAAATCAAGGTTCCACAACTATTGGCGCTCTTATTCTGACCTTAATGCAACCACCTCTGGCAAGAATAACAGCATTAATGTTTGAACGCCTTTGGAGGGATTTTGGACCATTCCTTTATACAGATCCTTTCAAGATCCTTCACATTCTTGGGCTTATCAACTGCCCTCTTGAACTCAGACCAGAGGTTTTCGAAAAAAATCTATTAAAAAATCTATAATGTAATGTAAAGCATGTGCATACCATGGTAGCAATAAAAAGGGGACAATTTAGAAACAATTCCATCAAAAATGTGGACCTGAATAAACAAAATATTAAATGGAAACATTACATAGTTGATTTTATTTGCACTTTTTTTTTACATTGTGTTGACAACAAATTCTATTCAAATCTCTGAATGAGAATGTTCTAGGAAAGTTTACAGTAGGTTCAATGTAAGTTAATTTCCTTGCATTTCCATGACAACTCCTATGCCATTACAAATTATTGTTGTTGTTTACGCAATCCAAAGACTGCATAGTATACTGTATATCACATCTGAGCCGGGTGTTCATAATAGGAACGCTTGTTCAATTGCCAACATGACCAGTGAGGTTATAAAACACTGTTGTTAGGCTTACAGAAAGCTAGTTTACAGAAACAGATTGTATTTTAAGTGTGCAAAGAAAAGACTAATGAGTCTGTTCAACTAATTTAGGAAAGGTTTGAAACTCTAAATGTAGTTGCACAGTAACAGTGCTAAATAATCTGGCACTGGTGTCAAACATAAGGTTTAGTCAGAAGTGATATCTTCTGTGCTAATTACTACTCAGCTAACTGTCAATCTCTTTCAATTGTAATAGTAGGCTAGTCACCATTGTAGTCAAGTCATGAAATCCTGAGTCTGAATTGACTCAAATGTCCCACTTGTTTTGTGCTTCAGAAAATAAATGTCATACCATGTTACCATTGCTTTATTTTAATTTAGTATTAAAATGGACATTTGTTGAATATGGATAATATTGTCAATTTCCATTTACTGAAAGTAATATGCTGTTCTTCACGATATGTCTTAATCATAATGTTTTACTACATTTTCTATTAGATAAAATACATTAATCCTCAACTGGCTGGCTAACTTGAGGAATTATTTTTGTGTGCAGATTGTTTTGTTGCTTGCCTTACAGTAGTTGTTTTTTCTCACTGGCAGCTGGGCATTCCTAGTCATTTCACCAAGCCAGCTCATATGTCCATTTACCTGAAACAGCAGTCTAATTTGGCCTTTTTTTTGCAATTACATGCAAGCTAGTTATTAGATATTCCGGTATTTTCTAAACTTATGTATCCTGACCTGAAAAATACACAATATATATTATTATGCACTTAAAGATCAGCTAATTATTGTTTCTTTAGTGTGAATTAGCAACCGGGGGACCTACATAATATTAAGCAGGTGTCATAATGTTTTGGATGATCAGTGTATATGGGGAGAAAAATCAATGAAACAAAAGAGCGGTGTGACTGATAAGGATGATATGTTGAGCAGGTGTGTGTGCATAGAGGTGGATGGAGTCCTGGATGAGAAGTTGAGTGAAATGTCTGTAAAATCCAGAGGGAGGTGCCAAGATCCATGTAACCGGTCCCTCAGCTACTAGTCCGGCGAGGGCCCATACACAGAGAAAATGATGATTATGCAGTGATCCCTTCATTTTTTCCAGAGGTGTATGTGTATGTGTGTTTCAGAAATAAAGTATGTTATGAAGCATCCTCCATTTCTTGTATTGCGGATAATAAGGTTTATCAAATAGTGTTCAGTATCAGATGTCTCCATTCACATCAGAAAAACCTCAAAATATTCTTATCTCTTCTGTGAAACTGATAATTATCTCCTTGCACTAAAGAAATGCCTTAACTGAATACTGTAAATATATACATGCGGATGACAAATCAAAGGAAAAAGCAATATAGAGTGCATCAGTAAGGTGTTGGGCCTTTAATAACAACCAGAACAGCTTCAAAGTGCCTTGGCATGGTTTCTACAAATCTCAAGAACTCTACTTAAGGGATGGAATACCATTCTTCCATGAGATATTCCCTCACTTGGTGTTTTGATAATGGTAGTTGAGAGCACTCTCTAACACGTTGGATCAAAATCTTCCATATAGAGTAGGTGTTCAGGCCATATCGTTCACATTATTTTCTCACTCATTGAACCATTCAGGGACATATTCTGAACACAAACCTATTCTGGACAAGAATAACCACAGCTCCATGCGTCGCATTGGATGAATATGTTTGTATCTATGATGTGGCCCGACGCACGGCTGTGCCTGTCTTAGGTTGTCCAGTCTATGGAAAACCAGCCCTCTTCACTGGCCACATGTTTAACATAGAGGATAAAGTCGTGTTGACTCATTGGACAGATTAAATCAGGTAAAATGTATTAAAGCCGTTTCACGCCGGCATGCACACTAACACACACAACCACCCCCGCACATGCACACATACACTTCAATAGCAGTGCCTAATTAGGCAATACAAATTTAAAAGCTTCTTAGAATAATAAAATAGCTGAGTTTAGCAGGCAGAGATGTAGGGTGTGTGTCTGAATACATTAAGAGAATGTTGAAAACATGAGGGCGTTTTTTATTTTTTGCTTATTCCTTTTATTTTGCTATTAGTGGGTATTCTACTCTAAAGCAGTGCGGTGTCAAGGTTTTTCCATACAATCAATAGGTTGTAATATCTCCCAGTTCGTCTCTGATTCCAAGCCAGTTTGTATGTGTGTGTTGTTGTGGCTGACAGAGGATTACAGGGGTATCAGCACCATTTGAAATGGTGCTTTTCATTGGTTTATTGAATACCTGTCAACAACAATAAGCTTTCTATCAACTGAAAGTAAAATCGGCATTCAGTTTTGGACATTTTAATGTGCTTGCATAGAGTGTCAGTCTATTGCAGAAGCAGTTTTGTAAGATATGTCTATATATTTTATTTTTATTTCAAAGCCTAATATTTCTCATCAATTAACTGTAGTACTGAATATGGTCTCATCAACATAAATCTGTGAGCATTCAGGATTTGAACGACCCAGTTTAAAACAGAGAATGATCCCACTGCACAATTGAGAAGATTAAAGAATAATTGGTTTTGGTCAAATTTATTTTATGTCGTACAGACGTGACATTGTTTCACATAATGATGCACTCTGGGACTTTTGAAATATTGATAAAATATGTTTTAAAGCTCCCATTTTAGGCTGAATGACAACCAAGTACCATTGTTTAATTGTGCATAGTTTTGAATTAATATTCTTATGATACTTCAGCTAGCTTGGAAATTTATGAAGTTTGAATAGTAGTACATTGCTGACGTGACTCTAAACACCATACACAATCTGTATCACAAAGAATTTTTTAATGGCAAGGGATATAAATGTGAAAATGTTTCTGATTATTACACTATCTGAATGGAAATGCTAAATCCAATTGAAAAACAGAATTTTTTAGGGGCAGTAGTACATTTATTAGTACTCCCAGACTGGGGGAACACTTATTATTTATTTTAAAAATGCACTGCCCTGAAAAATGTACTGTAGAAAGGTATTTCCCCCTCAACCTCCCTGTGTATTTTTAAAAAAGATGCGATACTCTAAGAAGGCCTATTGTGTACGTGACGATGCCGTCTGCAGGTCTGAATACAAAAGAGAAAAACTTATGTTGCTTTTGTATTTTTGTGAAGCTGCCCTTGCAGTTACATTTCATTGATTGAATCATTTACAGGAATCCTTTCCTGAAAGGCTACTTACCGGATTCACACAGCATTTCTGAAGGAAATATCCCACTGGAAAGTCGCTGAAAAATTCTGTAGGACATCTTTTTCCTATTCCTGCATGAAAAATCCAGCAAAATTCCTGTGTGACATTTTTTTTACCAAAAAGAAACAAACAGAAAAATGGTCACAGCAAGAAGGGGTGCTGGTTGTATTTGCAGTTCTCAGCAACATCTGACACAATATCAAGAGTTACTTGTGATTAAAATTCATTACTGTTTCATGAATTTAGATAATAATAAAAAAACAGAGCACCTATTTAGTTGTGTATTTACTAGAGGCAATATTTGACCTTTTTTTTTTTTACTTGAAAATGAAATACTATGGGCCTGATTTACTAACACAAGCGCTGTTTGCGCTGCGTCTGTGTATGCGAGTTCGGTAATTGCGCACGCTATGCTTCCACATTTAGCAAAGAATTTATCAAACCCGATACCCATTACGCTATCAGCGCATACTCCGCCCTCTATTAGCGTGCCTCTATAAGAGCAAACAATGGGCCCGTATCTATCATGGATCTC
>JACXGM010022458.1:0-16700 GCA_016801145.1 Umbra pygmaea | reverse complement strand
TGTTATGGACACACTCACTACACCTGATAACACACTGTTAAGAACACACTCACTACACCTGATAACACAATGTTAAGAACACACTCACTACACCTGATAACACAATGTTAAGAACACACTCACTACACCTGATAACACAATGTTAAGAACACACTCACTACACCTGATAACACACTATTATGGATACACTCACTACACCTGATAACACACTGTTAAGAACACACTCACTACACCTGATAACACAATGTTAAGAACACACTCACTACACCTGATAACACACTGTGAAGAACACACTCACTAAACATGGAAAATCCCTTTGTGTAATATGACCTCATTACATCTGACCTTATAATATATGGCCTCATCATATGTCAGCTGATCTTTTCTAAACCTGTTATACATTATCTTAGCTTTGTGCATTACCTACCTGAGCAGAGCAGCAAGCTGAGTATTACCACCACATTTACAGTCCTCATCTTGATCAGATCTTTTGTGACTGGAAAGAAAGAGTAATAACAGATGAAATTGACTTATTAGTAGGACAGATAAGTGAGACAGTTTAATAAGTTAGACAAAAATGCCACACAGTCTCTCTCAAATCCCTTTTTCTTCCCTCCCAATTGGTCCTGTCCAATTCCCCCTGACCCTGTCTTGTCAGCATCTCCTCAGCAGGTTGCAGGAGGCTGAAGAGTGCTCACATGCTTCATTCAAGCACATGTCGCCAAGCAGTCCAATATTCATCACAGGTTTAGTTAGTACAGTGGGGAGAACAAGAATTTGATACACACATTTTGCAGGTTTTCCTACTTACAAAGCATGTAGAGGTCTGTAATTTATGTCATAGGTACACTTCAACTGTGAGAGACGGAATCTAAAACAAAAATCCAGAATATCACATTGTATTATTTTAATATTATTTTAAAGTAACACTCTGAGTGTTTATATAGAACACTGAGTTTTACTTTAACACTCTAAGAGTTACACTCTCAGAGTTGATTTAACACTGTTGATTTTGCTGTGCAACTAGTAAGAATTACAGCTCTCACAGACCTGTTTGTTTTTCTTTAAGAAGCCCTCCTGTTCTCCACTCATTACCCCTATTAACTGCACCTGTTTGAACTCGTTACCTGTATAAAAGTCACCTATCCACACACTCAATCAAACAGACTCCAACCTCTCCACAATGGCCAAGACCAGAGAGCTGTGTAAGGACATCAGGGATAAAATTGTAGACCTGCACAATGCTGGGATGGGCTACAGGACAATAGGCAAGCAGCTTGGTGAGAAGGCAACAACTGTTGGCGCAATTATTAGAAAATTGAAGAAGTTCAAGATGACAGTCAATCTCCCTCGGACTGGGGCTCCATGCAAGATCTCACCTCGTGGGGCATGAATGATCATGAGGAAGGTGAGGGATCAGCCCAGAACTACACAACAGGACCTGGTCAATGACCTGAAGAGAGCTGGGACCACAGTCTCAATGAAAACCATTAGTAACACACTACGCCGTCATGGATTTAAATCCTGCAGCGCACTTAAGGTCCGCCTGCTCTAGCCAGCGCATGTCAAGGCCCGTTTGAAGTTTGCCAATGACCATCTGGATGATCCAGAGGAGGAATGGGAGAAGGTCATGTGGTCTGATGGGACAAAATTTGAGCTTTATGGTCTAAACTCCACTCGCCGTGTTTGGAGCAGGAAGGATGAGTACAACCCCAAGAACCCCATCCCAACCGTGAAGCATGGAGGTGGAAACATCATTCTTTGGGGATGGTTTTCTGCAAAGGGGATAGGGCGACTGCACCGTATTGAGGGGAGGAAGGTTTGGGGCCATGTATCGTGAGATCTTGGCCAACAACTCCCTTCCCTCAGTAAGAGCATTGAAGATGGGTAATGGCTGGGTCTTCCAGCATGACAACAACCCGAAAAACAAACAGCCAGGGCAACTAAGGAGTGGCTCTGTAAGAAGCATCTCAAGGTCCTGGAGTGGCCTAGCCAGTCTCCAGACCTGAACCCAATAGAAAATCTTTGAAGGGAGCTGAAAGTCCATATTGCCCAGCGACATCCCCGAAACCTGAAGAATCTGGAGAAGGTCTGTATGAAGGAGTGGGCCAAAATCCCTGCCGCAGTGTGTGCAAACCTAGTCAAGAACTACAGGAAACGTATGAACTCTGTATTTGCAAACAAAGTTTCTGTACCAAATATTGAGTTCTGCTGATGTATCAAATACTTATGTCATGCAATAAAATGCAAATTAATTATTTAAAAATCATACAATGTGATTTTATAGGATTTTGTTTTGGATTATGTCTCTCACAGTTGATCAAAAGTGAACATATGATAAATATCAAAGTGCACCTATGATAAAAATGACAGGCTTCTACAATGCTTTGTAAGTAGGAAAACCCGCAAAATCAGCAGTGTATCAAAAACTTGTTCTCACCACTGTACATGTGCGGAAGGTTGACATTTTGAATTTTTTGTGTGATTATTTTCCAGATTTTCATCCCGTCCCAATTCCCTTTCTAATCCTGCCTCGTTGGCAGCGCTGCAACTACTTATACAGATCTGTTGGATAACAAGATGTGCGCACATGGTTCATCCAACCACATGTTACCGGAGCCAGTGATTCTTTTCACACTTCTCACCTAACACAGAAGCCTTTAGTCCAGGGGTGTCAAACCAGTTCCACATAGGGCCTAGTGTCTGCAGGTTTTCGCTTTTACATTGTACCAACCTGACTGATCGATTAGGTCACTAATTGGTTAGGATCTCCCCTCACCTGGCAGTCTAGGTCTACATTTTGATCTAATTGAAAGGAAAGACCAAAAATCAGCATACACTAGGCCCTTTGTGGAACCGGTTTGACACCCCCGCTTTAATCAAATCATGCACGGGATGATTACGTTCACCAACTATACTTCCGCGATTTAATTTACAGGCGCCCGATCTGAACACAAGGAGTCGCTGGAGAGTGATGTGGTAGGATAGATAATCTGATTTATATAACCCAAATCCCAGGCAGCGCTGTCCCAATTTTGCGCTGCCTCGTGCAGGAGGCCCGGGGAAAGTCAGAGGACCCATGGCCTAGCTCGAACCCATGACCATTGTAATGAAAACTGTCCTGCAATGCAGCGACTTAGCCCACTACGCCATGCGGACCCCACCTGGAAGGTTTATATATTTGCCTACTATACTGCGATTGAACTCACAGGTGCCGAGCTGTACACAAGGAGTCGCTGAAGACCGTTGCGGCAAGGTACGCTAGTCTGACTTTTGTACTCCCTTATTCCCGGCAGTGCTTTATCAATTTCTGGCTCCGGGCATAGTAGAAGATGCTGTGATCTCACATTATCAAGTGATGTCCTTTCAGTCACGTAGGTTGTCTGTCTTAACGGCAGTACAGTGTGTTCCTCTGTTCAGCCATATTCCTTCTCAGATATCTTAGAAGATACATATTCGCTGCCTTTCTTCCTGGTGTTACCATGATTGGACTAGTAAATAGACGTGCACCGTGCCAGTCACTGTTCATGATCCTTGTGTTGACAATTTTTTTGTTTATATAAAAAATATATAAAACACTATTTGATATAATTGGACAGCTTAGCAACATGAGCTTGGAAGAAACATGGTTAATCTTCCCACCCCTGAGAGGTTGCTGAAAATGTAGAAATATTGGAAGAATAGTTAAAAAAACAGAAAAGGAAATTGCTTTGATATTCACTTAAAGATGTAAAGAAGCATTGAATTACTTCATCAAAAACAGAAAGAAAAATTTGTAGAGATTAACATTTTAAACTAGAGGTGTATTCATTACAGCACCTTGCAGAAGACTCCAGAAAATGACTTTTAACGTCTGCTTGCTGGTTTCCATTTAGTTCCTACGCACAAGATTTTAGCCCCACTGGATCCCGGACAGTAATTGGTATACTGACAAGATGCCAATCGTCAGGTGATGCCAGCATTAAAAACAACAACCCTGGAATAACAAATAGGTTTCAGAGGTAACTGGAACTGAGGGAATCTGTGTGTTCAAACAGAGATCCAGTGTTTGCTTCCACAGGACCAGAGAGTGATGTCCCCAAATAGTCCTCCAGATGTCCCCAAATAGTCAACCCTGACCATTCTGTTCCCATGTTTTTGGGGTTAGGAAAATAAGCAATCATTTTTGGGTCCCCTCGAGGGTAGTGAAATCGACATGTCTGTGGGCTGAGCCTGGCACAATCCTGATTAATTGGCATTGGCGATGTTATGATGATCTTAGCAGGCTGTGAATGAGAAGAGGAGCCTAGGAAACAACTCAGGGCTATTCTGCCATGTTCAGGGCTTTGACAGAGGACACCATTTATTACCTCAATGCAGCACCACATCTGACCAGTTCCCCCGAGTGCAGGGTAGCACCGCATTTATTGATATCGCTGCTTTCCATTATTAAGAGATATGTTCAGTGTGAAGCATTTGGCAACAATTTGCAACACATTTTGATTTGCTGCTCTTTGAGGTATGACAAAAATCAGTTGAATATTCACCCTCTCAGCGACCTTCTCAGTATGCTTGATCTGGAGGCTCATGCTGAACGCAACGAAAGGACACATTCAGACATGCGTACCTGCAGAAAGCATTAAGACATCTTCATGTGTGTGCGCGTGCCTACGTGCGTGCAGGAAGCATTAAGCCATTTTGATGTCTGCGTGTGCGTGCAGCACACATTAAGACGTCTTCATGGTTACGTGCAGGTAGCATTAAGACATCTTCAGAGATCGGATCTCCTAACAGAAGCAGAACTACCCTCCTCTCATGTGGTAATGATAACAATTAAAATAACATGTCATAATTTCACAACCAGGCTATTTCTCTCCTGTACAAAACTCTAAACACTCATGCAATCTTCTTTCTCTCTTTTGAGTGTTTCACACTGAATTTCTCACTGAAGAAGACAACCAGTGATTATATTACATTATAAAAAGCTGGAAACATATATCTATTAGATGTGTTCCTTGGATTTAAGGTGTACAATATGATAGAAAAGGGTTACATGAAGGATACATGAAGAAAGAAGCTGTTGGTTGTTGCTGTGAATTCTTTCTTACCAACTCATTTAAAATTGATATAAAAAATAAAATAAAAGATTTTAGATTTTTTTGGGGGGATATTTTTAACTAATTTATATCTGACAGGACAGGGGGAAGCAGAAGCCAGTGAGACAGGTAGGGGGAGACAGAGAGGAAGCAAAACCAGGGAGATATGGGATTACAATAATGCCTTAACTCTGTTATGTGATTTGCACACATGTAAATAACAATCCACACAACGGTTTTGCATTTTGTAGTTGTATTTCAGGATCTGTGTGTGCGTGATGCAGGACATAACATTTTGCATGTGTACAACCTTTTTTTGCAAGACGTCAAAAAATATTTACACATGCACAACCTATGAATTACACATACAACTCCTTATTTACACATACGCACCTTAAGAATTTCACGTGCAAATTTTATTTATACAGACAAATCACCAAATACAAAGACAACTCACGATGTACAGACAAAACGCTTTTCACTTCAGCTCTCGCACATTTTTGGTAGAAGGGTCAGGTAAAATAAGTGCCATAAATATGTGTGTGCGCATTAGATTTGCAGACTTGTATTTGACGCCTTGTGACTCTGTGGTCACATTACTTTGGTCAGGGGATTCGTGCTGCAGATCTGTAAAATTGAGTTTGTCCGTAAAACGAGCTTCGTAAAAAGTGCTTCGTGTGTGTGAAAACACAGAGTTGTCCGCAAATGAGGAATTGCACCAGCAGACGGCGCTGTGTGTCCGCAGAGACCGGTTTGTAGAAAATAAACTCTTTCGAATTGATTTGATTTTTTTCATCTAGACATCGATTGGCAAGTGATATTACACAGGTAAAAAATTATAAATAAATAAAATGTAACTGGAAGTGGGAGAAAAAAATACACATTAGGTATTGGAGGAATTGTAAACTTAAAATTAACTTGTTTTTCGGCCTGAGATTGCTCAACAGGGCAGGGATCATTTCATTGGTCAACACTACAGGCGGCATTCTATTGGTTGGGGAATTTTTATAGTGTTGTAACACCAAAAAATCCGAGAGCGCAGAAAAAATCAGTGAGCAGAAGATTTGCAAGGGCGAATAAACAGCGTGAGTGCAAAGAGAAAGGCTGAAGTTGAGAGCAGGAAATATATCCAAGCAACAAAATTTCTGAGTCCAAGCAGAAGGTTTGAGCGCAAGCAGAGCAAATCCAAGCGCGAGCAGTGACTATTTGAGTGTGACATCAAGGTTTTGAGGGAAATTTTTATAAGTCTGTACGTAATATCTGTGAGAAATGCTCTCAAATTGAAATAATGCGCTCTTGAATAAAGATAGGAATATAACTCCATATAATACCTAATGTATTTTTTTCTCCCACTTCCAGTTACATTTTATTTATTTATTATTTTCCCCTTTTTCTACCAATATAAATCTCTTATCTTTAAATAAACCATGAAATAAACCCGTCTCTGCCGACACACAGCGCCCTCTGCTGGTGCAATTCCTCATTTGCGGACAACTCTGTGTTTTCACACACACAAAGCACTTTTTACGAAGCTCGTTTTACGGACAAACTCAATTTTACAGATCTGCAGCACGAATCAACTGACCAAAGTCATGTGACCACAGAGTCACAAGGCGTTAAATACAAGTCTGCAAATCTAATGCGCACACACATATTTATGGCACTTATTTTACCTGACCCCCCTACCAAAAATGTGCGAGAGCTGAAGTGAAAAGCGTTTTGTCTGTACATCGTGAGTTGTCTTTGTATTTGGTGATTTGTATGTATAAATAAAATCTGCACGTGGAATTCTTAAGGTCCGTATGTGTAAATAAGGATTTGTATGTGTAATTCATAGGTTGTGCATGTGTAAATATTTTTTGACGTCTTGCAAAAAAAAGGTTGTACACATGCAAAATGTTAATTATTACAAGTCTTGCATCACGCACACACAGATCTTGAAATACAACTACAAAATGCAAAACCGTTGTGTGGATTGTTATTCACATGTGTGCAAATCACATAATACGGATACAGAGTCAAAGCATTTTTGTAATCCCATAGGGAGACAGGTAGGGGGAGACAGAGAGGAAGGGCACAGGCAGTTGACCGAGTCGGGGCTTGAACCCCCTAGCCAGGGGGCATGTGTGCTCCAGAGTTGGGCACTAAAAGCCTTCATTCTTGCCCTAACTGTACATTTTATCGAAACCTAATTGGCAATGACGTTTTTCCTCAGGGAGATTGTCAAAATATCCAAAAAAATATATTTATTTACTATCCTAACCTTGAGGGATTATTGAATCCTCAAATATATTGTAAAACAAAGACACACACAGGTTTGTTGTGCTATCCTTGTGGGAACCTGAGAACTAATCCTGACCCAGCAATACATTTTTTTATCTATAGCCATAAACCTAACCCTAACCATAACTTAAAACCTTGATAACCTAAATTGTATCCATAAATTGAACATAGCCCAAACACATAAACCTAACCGGTAATCCACAAACCTAAAAGCAACCTCAACTCTTCTATAACTCTACGACACATTCTCCATCTTTCCCTAAACCGAACCACTTAGATGGAAATCACATTGCTAAAAACACATGTGTACCAATTGTTGTTGCTTATTTCAATCTTTGTGGGGACGTTTGGTCCCCACATGTACACATCAACGTGGACCACACACATCTCCTCTACTTTGGGCTGCCGGATCGCCCATCTGCTGTCCCTCCCTCCCTTCTATTTCGGTCCCCTCTTCCCCTAGACTGCTCTCTTTCTCGCTACCTCTTCATTTATCTGTCCCTCTCTATCCATCATGTCACCCCCTCTTTTTACTACCAACCTTTCTTTCCTCCCTCTTTCTCTCCCCCCATTTCTTCCTCCTTCCTCCCCTCCCTCATTAGCATCTCCTCCATCTTCCAATCTCCCTCTTTTCATTTCTGTCTGACTCAGCTCTTACAATACACCCTTCTCTCCTGCTCCTTGTCTCTCTATTTCTTCGTCAGTCCCTCTTTCCTCTCTCATTCCATTTCTTCTAGTGGCTATGCTCTCCTTCCTTGTTCTCTCGTCTTCTCTCTCCTTCCATGGCTCCTTCTCTCCTCTGTTCAATCTATCATCTACAATCTCAGCAGCTTCACCAGCAGCCCACTCTCAGCTCAAAGGCTGTCTGTTCATCTGAGCGCTGGGACTCACCCCAAAAGGCTGTGGTAGTTGGCTACAGACAGGCCGTTGTTGAGTTCCTTTGAAGGGGCGGAAAAGCATTCAATGACTGCAGATGCATGAACCCCTCAAAGGTTTGTCTGTCTCTCTCTGTCGGTTTCACTGTCTGTATTCCCTACAACTTCTGTCACTGTTGGGAAAGCAATGTATCCAGTTAGGATGCAAGGAAACGTATGCCCACTAACACACAGACTCTCATCAACCCACACAAATAAACGCAAGCTCACGCACACTAGCCCATAATTACGGAGGAAACAAACACAGAGGATTAGTAATTGTTTCTCCTCTTTGCCTCTTCTCCTCACTTAGCAGTGATTGTGAGGCATCAAACGAACCTTAAAGTATCAGTTTGCCGCCAAACCAGTCCAAGCTATGGAGTCACTTGACATTATTCAGATGAAGCCCCCGGCAGCCACCTGGTGACCGTTGCTATGTAAAGCCAAATGGACGATGGATATGATCTCACATCACAGATGAAGGTTACTTGATTTACCTACCGCTTTACCTCCTTTTTGTTAAAAATATTCTGTTTCTCTGCCTGGGTCAATATATCCTTCCCTCTTAGTCACTATCTCTGTGTCCTCTTGATTTTTTTCTGTACCCCATGTCTCTCTCTGATATTTCAAAAGTGTTTCCACCATGTTGCATTCACCTCTCAGAACAGTCCACAGGAGGAGTGCTCCGTATTGGTCATTTCGTCATCACTGTCCATATAATAACAACTCATGGATTAAACGCAACAGGTCATGCGATCAACGGCAGCTGTCATCTATATTTACAGATTACACTAGAGTATCAAACAAGATATAACCATAACTGCATAGTTTACATAACATCTACTAAATGTAAATCTACTTCCACCAATTTATGATGAAAAAAATATCATAACTGGAGTAGCTATATACAGTTGTAATCAAAATTATTCAACCCCCATTGCAAATTAGGTTTATTGTCGAAATGTACAGATTGTCAGCTGTTTGCGATGAACAAATCAAACAAAAGCAATTGAAATAGCTCAACACAAGGAATGCTTCAAGTGGATTCAACAAACTCAACTACAAATGCAACTGATAATGATTTCTCCAGTCTCAAAATGATTCAACCCCTTCATAGCAAGCATATTTAGTAATTAGTAGATCACCCTTTTGCTGTTATGACCTGCTGCAATGACATGCTTAGCCTGACACCAGCCTCTGGCAGAGTTCCTGAAGATTCTTACCCAATTCCTCATAAGTAATGGCCTCCAGTTCAGTAATATTATGGGGTTTGCGTGCTGCAACCACTTCTTCAAATCCCACCAGAGATTTTCTATGGGGTTCAAGTCAGCTGACTGTGATGGCCAATGTAGAATCATCCAGGACTTCTTCTGTAACCAAGCCTTGGTGGAATTTGAGGTATACTTTGGATCATTGTCCTGTTCTGAAGGTCCAATGACACCCAAGCTTCAGCTTCCTCACAGACAGCATTAATTTTTTTCCAAGGATTTCCTGATATTTTAATTAATCCATCTTCCATTTCTTCACACTGCAGGTTTCCTGTGCCAGAGGATGCAAAGCAGCCCCAGAGCATCACCGAGCCACCACAATACTTGACTGTAGACAGAGTGTTCTTTTCAGCATATTATTCATTCTTCTTCCTCCAGACATACCTATGATCCATCATGCCCAAAATTTGCAGTTTTGTTTAATTTTGACACAGAACAAAATCCAAAAACCTCTGTGGTTTCTTTATATGATTTTCATCATATTGGAGTCGACTTTACTTGAGCTTTTGGGTTAGTAGGGGTGTACGTCTTAGAGTTCTGGTATGGAATCCTTTACGTTTAGCCTTACTGTGCTCACTGAAACCTCAGTGCCTATTGCCACCAAGCCTTGCTTTAGGTTGAGGGTTTTTAACAACCTGTTGTCTCAGAAATCTGGTAGCAGCTATTGATAGATTAGTTTTTCGGCCCCGTCCAGGTAGTGTAACCACTGTTCTATTAACTTTGAACTTGCAAACTATGGTTCCAACAGTGTCTCTGCGAACATTCAGTGCCTTAGCTTTCTTTTTGTATCCTATTCCTTGTTTGTGAAGGGCGATGATCTCTTCTCTTACATTTTTTGACCATTTTTTGTCTTAGTTGTGTTTCTAACATGCAGTCAAATGTGACACATAACAAACCCCTAGCCTGTTCAGGTATTTCATGTGTTTCTATACACCATGCAACTAATGAAGCCCTTGATTGGTTCCATCAGGTGTGCTTGGGACAACAACTGTTTTACATATTTGTGCTGATGTGAGGGATCCTATTCAGGGGGTTGAATAATTTTGAGACTGCAGAAGTCATAATGAATTACATTTTCAGTTGGTTTTGGGGAACCCACTTATGCATTCGTTGAGCTATTTCAATTGCTTTTGTTTGATTTGTTCATTGCAATCCGCCGAAACTGTACATTTTGAAAATACATCCGATTTGCAATGGGGGTTGATTAATTTTGGTTGCAACTGTATGTAGTCTACTATAAATGTATATGAAGCAAACAAATATATTAACACATTCGTTAGTCTACGCCCTAATAGAGCATAAACATGCTTGAAAAACTGTGACATAAAGAGCCCAGCAGATGATTGATGTCCAGCATATCGTAGCGTTATGTACTGTACTGTAGGTAGCCTAGTGTGATGTCCCTGCATTGAAGCTCACTGCAATGTCCCTCTATAGCCTGCTGCCCGTACTGTATCTAGCCTAGGGTAACATGTAATTTACATAGAGTACAAGTGGCAGCGGTGACACTGCACGGTCAGTGAGGCAGCAGGACGCTAGCAGGCTGGCCGCAGGAGCAGATCGTTACATTTATGAAAACTACATAACGGATTTAGTAGACCTGCATGATAAAGCGAGTAAAATACACAAGACAGCGGATCGAAACAAATGATTTGATCAATTAGACGTGGATTATGCATCAACCTTAACGGACAACAGCCTAATAAAATTCCCATATTTAACCTACATGCATGAACAGGTATTGCGAATTAATACGACATACGTAAATTCATGCTGGGAATATTGAATTGGTCTATTTTTAAAGTCCAGGTTACAGTTTTCACATATTTTCCCTCAACATTGCCTTAATTCAGAGCAGGCCTAATCTGGTCATTTATGTATATATAGCCTAATTGTCAGCCAAAACCCACAAACACATAAACCTTGGCGCTTGACCACTGTGCCATTCCGTTGAGCTGCAAAATTAGCATGCAACCTTATTGGATACATCCTTATCCCAGTAAAACACAAAATCTATAGGCTATTCAATTTACTTCCAACAAAACACTATTTTCACACCTTTCATCGTCTCCGGAACAAGCACGTCTTGTTTTCACCCACTAGATAATAACGGCCTAATAACCCAACGTCTTAATGCGGGACAGCCAGCAGACACTCTCAAGAGCATCTCAGCAAAAACTGCAGAATTTAACCCGTCGCGCACCGGGCGGCGAATTTGACAAATTCCATCACACCGCTAACCACATGAATAAATAACCCTTTGGCTCACTCACCTTTAAATGATCAATGTCTTCTTTTGTAATATTCGGACAGATTTAACCGGATTGTGTGAAGAATGTAGCCTGTATGTACAATGTCCTGCCTCTCTTGGCGTCACCCTCCCTCTCAACCTCACCCCCAAGAGCAGCAATTGACGACTGGGGCTGAACATTTGGAGGATGTTCAGAATATGTCTGCTTCTTCTTGGTCGGAGCCGCTCGACTGATATCGGTAAACACCGGCTTATGTATCATGTACAGCGATTGTGGAAATTAGTTCATTTTAACTGGAATGCAATTATTTTAAAATGACATTGTAATTGCTGAATTGATGCAAGTAATTTAGGCTACTCGCTCGTGACATGAGGTGCGGGCCAAAGATTTACTTAAACCTGGCTCGAGGATGTTTCTTATCCCTTTCTATATGAAAACAATATTTCTTAATGAAAAATAACTAGTTCTTTATGAAGTGAAGAACAGCGAATCACATTCAATTATTGACTGACCCAAAGACACCAGTCACCCAAAAAAACCAAAATAAATACTAGTAAAAATATGTATTTACTAGTACAAAGATTTATTATTTGCCATATGGCAGATGGACAAGCAATATTGAAAAAGCATTACTGTCATAGGTCTTATACAGAACAAAAGGCACTGTACTCTTATGTTACCATATATACCGAAAGAGGAAGGCTAATAATCAGTATAAATACAGAACAAAATTGAGGGAGAGATAAAAGTGATGATATAAATGACTGAGATAGGCAGGAAATTCCTGTATTCCTGTAGTGATCCACCGCTGTTCTGTTATCATACTAGTCATATATATCTTGAAATCTATTCAGAGCCCTTCTGTGCATGTAAGTGTTCACTTATAAAGACTGTCCATCGCTTGGATTGGTCTGTTATCTGAGTGAATACATTCAACTGTCTAGTTGGTCATATATGTGGATGTCTTCTCTCATCACCACCTCAGCTGTATCCACATAAACCCTGAACCCCTATGCAGTGCAGAGCTCTGGTTATTCGGGATGCAGTCGGTGTCTGATGCCTCATTGATTTCCTGTGTCAGGGGTGTAAGGGTGTGTCCTCTGCAGATACTCCTCTAGCCTGGGCCTTCTACTGTGATCTACAGTATACAGGTGGTTGGAGCTTCTATACGCTAGCTATTGCTCACACACATAGTTTTTTCTAAAATTATTACATGTCCTTCTCCCTGTTGCTCATTCTCTTAGCATACAACAGGAATTAATTTACTAACTTAGATAACCTTAACTTGACCAATAAGAAACACTTATTGTTGCATCCTTTGTTTACATTTTCCTGCATTGCGCACTAATGAACTAATGTGAGGTTAGTCTCTGTAGCCCTCTGTTAGGACTTCTTACGCCCCCTGCCCTGGCCTTTGTTCCCTGGCTGGGTGCTGGATTTGGGGGCTGAGAGTGCGTGGGTAAGTAGGTCCACTTTCTGCTGTAAAATACCAGTCAACAGAAACTCAGCTGACAGGACGGGGAGTGTTGCAGAGAGGGCCGGGGCACAGAGTGACCAGTCGTCTCCACAAGATATTACCACCGTCTGAGCCTTCACACTGGACGGCATCTTGGGGAGGAAGCGGGCCCCACTGCAGGTGATTATGTCCTTCATCTGTCCCGGTTCTGGCAACACAGATCGGGTCACGTGAACCTGGTAACCCTGAAATAACAGGAGGCCTTACAGTAATATGGTCTGTGGGGGGGGGGGGGGGGTGCAATGTTGGGAGCCTGTGCCACATACTTTAATGGACCATGTGAGAGTGTAAGGGAGACAAACACACCTGTAGCAGTGGCTGGGTGCTGGCACTCCTCAGAGACTCCTCCAGGCAGAAGCTGAACTTGTTCTCCTGCTCTCCATCCTTCACCAGATAGAGATCAGTGGACAGGAAGCTACCTGCTTCACCAGACTACGGTGTAAGGGATCAAACATTCATTGAGTTAACTTTATAGCACCAATTACAGCAACCCTAACCTTGTTATGGGGAGGATTCAATTTCCATAATCTAACATGTAACAGTCATCAATTCCTGGTGTGGGGGCAGGGACCAACCTTCTCGAGCCATTTGGTGGTGACAATGGGCACGCCGCGGGCCACCGCACACAAGAACTTCACGGTACGCCGAACCCGGTCAGTCACCAGGTGGGTCATGTCCGTCACGCCCTTCGCCAAGCTGCCCCCTAGACGATACACCACCTTCTCGCCCTCCTCATCCACCAGTCCTGTGAACAACACCTGGAAGGTGGACAGGGGAGCGAGGGAGGAACAGGTTTCAGGACTCATCTGACTTATTCCCATCATACCAACCCCACCAGACTTAACTATCAAAACAATATGGCCAAAAGTACGTGAACACCTGACCATCACGCCCATGTGTGCTTGGAGTGTCTGTGGGAATTTATTCCCATTCAGCCAAAAGATCATTTGTCAGATCAGGCACTGATTTTGGACAAGATGGCCTGGCTAAAAATTGCCATTCAAATTCACTCCAAAGGTGTTCAATGGGGTTGAGGTCAGGGCTCTGTACAGGCCACTCGAGATCCTCCACACCAAACTCATCTAACAATGAATCTTTATGGATCCCGCTTTGTGCGCAAAAAGTCATTCTAAAACAGGTAAGGGCCTTCCCCAAACAGTTGCCACAAAGTTTGGAAGCACCCAACTGTCTAAAATGTGTTTGTATCTTGTAGCATTAAAATGACCCTTCAGTAAAACTAAGGGACCGAGCACAAACCCTGAAAAACAGCCCCAAAGCATTACCCCTCCTCCACCATTAGCAGGGGTGTCCAAATACATTTGGCTATAGTGTACATGACAGATAGGTAAACCCACATCACTGTTTCAACGGTAATGCTCTAGCAGAACATCCGTGAACAACCATTAGCCTACCTTGCAGGTTTGGCTGGCTGCCCTAGATCGGCTCCCAGGCGAGGAGAGAGACGTCAGGGAGGAGGAGCGAGAGGTCTTGGCTAAGGGAGATGATTCCACAGGGGAGCTACGCTTCCGTGTGCCCTTACCTGTAGGAGTCAGGGTCACCTGAGACAGGGAGCAGATCACCGTCAGACAGTAATATGTGTAGGAACTGAACAACCTGCAAGGAGCACCACTTAATTCATTAGCAGGCAGCAGACACCAGCAGTCTACTCACATTGCTTACACACTCATTTGATGTCAGAGAACTCCCATGGCTGACAACAGAGAGGAACTGAATCATGTTAATTGTCCATTAGTGGTTAAAGACTGGTAAAAGAGAGTATCTGGCTGTGCTTTCAAAGGCTGGTCTACTGGAAGAGAGTGTAACAGAAAGATTTGGTTACCTCACAGGCTTCATCCTGCTCTGTAGAACTAGGGGGCAAATCCTCTGCATTCCCTTCTCTGTCTGTCTGGCCCACTGACCGCCTGCCTGAGGCTTTCCCCTGCCCAGGTCCGGCCTCCTCCATGATCCGGTCCTCAGCTGCGGTCTTTCTCCCCATAGCGCTAGAGGCCCTACTCCTCCTTACTGCAGGGGACACCACTTGCTCCTCACTGGTCTCATCCGCTGCTTCGTGCCTCGCTCCCCTCGGAAACTTAGCATTAACCTGGGGAACCTTAAACTCAGTACTGTCCTCCGCATCCTCAAGCTGCCTCTTCTGCGCTGGCCGTCCTCCAGGTGTTGGAGCCTGCTTTGTAGGGGTTGGAGCCTGCTCTGTAGGGGTTGGAGCACTGGATCCAGCCAGGCTGTGTTTCTGCCCTCCTCTGGCCCTACCTCTCCCATTGCCTCTTGCTAGGGGAGACTGCTCAGTTATCTGGGCTGTCACCATTTCTTCATCTACAACAGGGTCCGCCTTACTGGATTTAGCGATTCTCTTCTGCCCTCTGGTGGCCCCAGCCTCCGGGTCTCTCTCAGGGTGAGGAGGTTGGTCCTCTTGTTTACAGCTTCTGCCTCCTGCCACCTTGGGGCCTAAGTCTGCATTAGTCTTCCTCCCCCGGCCAGTTCTTCCTCGCCCCACTCCTCTCCCTTTGCCCTGGGAGGTCTCACTAGCCACGCTATTAGAAGAGACCTCTGATTTGAGGGAACTGGCAGAGCTCGAGCGGGATGTCCTGGCATCCACTTCCTCGCTGGGGAGTTGCATTGCCACACCCTCCACTCCAGCAGTGGGTGCCTCTACCGACCCGGCCACCGTTCTCCTTCTGGTGCTGCTCCGTGCTGGGGGGACACTGCCTAGCTCCGCAGTGCTGAAGTTGCTGGTCTTCCTGCCCCCCCTGCCTCGACCTCTTCCCCGGTTCCCCTGCCCGACCGCCACACTCTCAGAGTTCACTGAGTTGGTGGAGTTGGAGTGAGCCCTGGTTCTACTGGCCAGGGCTGGTTCTGATTCACCGGATGCAACGTCCTGGTCAGGAACTGGTTTAGTTCTGGAAGCAACTGCATTGGTTCTCCTGGCAGTGGCTCTATGACTTCTGCCGGGTGTCTTGGGGTTGTTTTGCTCATCTGTCTTTGCTTCGTCCTGTTCTTCTTTCTCAGTTTTGTGTTCTGCCTCCAGACACTCAGACGCTTTTTGTTCCTTTTGCTCCTTCCCTTCTTTTACTTTCAGGTCTCTTTCCTTTACTTCCCTGTATAATCGCTCCTCCTTTTCCTTTCTCTCCGTTTCCTCCCTCTCTCGTTCCTCCCTCTCTCGTTCCAACCTCTCCGTTTCCTCCCTCTCTCGTTCCAACCTCTCCGTTTCCTCCCTCTCTCGTTCCAACCTCTCCGTTTCCTCCCTCTCTCGTTCCAACCTCTCCGTTTCCTCCCTCTCTCGTTCCAACCTCTCCGTTTCCTCCCTCTCTCGTTCCAACCTCTCCGTTTCCTCCCTCTCTCGTTCCAACCTCCCCGTTTCCTCCCTCTCTCGTTCC
>JACXGM010022457.1:0-16702 GCA_016801145.1 Umbra pygmaea | reverse complement strand
AACCACAACCCTACACAAGCTACATCATGTACAGTATCTATCTCGTCATATGTAAAGAAAATATTTGCTAATAATTAATTCCCATAGATATAGTTCACAAAGTTACCTAGCTGCTCAAAAATCTATCCACCTTCATCAATGCAAAGCATATATTGCACCATAACAACATCAATAGATTACATTAACCAATATTTGTAAATGTAGTCATACCACATAATCTACAGTAATCACGCAGTACACTAGCTTACATAAAACCAAAAGCCTAAAAAAACATTTCAAGACAATTTCTATCCATTTCCAAATGCTTGCAAATAACACAACAATTAAAGGCTGACACATGTAGGATGTATTATTGGTGCTCTAAATTTTTTTGCAGGGGTTGAGGGAGGCCACGTTTGGTAAGGAGGGTTAAAACTATGCATCATTCCTTTTAATTTCATTTTCAACCTTTAATAAAAAACTATTCTTCAAATGAAGTATTAAATCTACATTTTGTGTTGTCTATATTTTGATTAAGAGGAATAGGGATTCAGACTTCCTTGAGGCACTGTTGAGCATGGATGATGAAAATACGGCCATCCTGCAACGTGGACACTAGCAGCGAGACCAGTACATGCAGCTGATGATAGCCCACCATGCTGAGGAAATAGTGCTGAGGAGGAAAGTTGGCATTCCAGCAGGCAGACGTTGAAGAAAGAAGACGGCTCAGGCGGGAATTCCAGAATGGGTTTCTGTCTTCTCATAGAGTTTGCCCAGTCCTTTAAGAAATGGGCACAATGACACTTGATGTTGGACACTGGTTATATTGTAATTTGTCACTTTATTGGAGTCAATGTCCTTTTAATGTGCATACAAATAGAGGTTTTTAAGCTACAGTTTTAATTGCCGGTCAGGTGCTACATAATTGATATCCTACTATTTATTTCCTTAGAAGCTCTAAAAATGTTTACATAATATTGCTGCTTACACTAGTGTACATTACAGTATATTATGTACATAATACTGTATGTGTAGGTCAGGGGTCTGCAACTGGAGGCTCTTCAACCCCTCTGCAGTGTCTCCATGTAGCTTTCAAAATATATAACATGTAAATAAACAAGAAATAGACATCTGTTATGAGAGGAGCAGAGAAGGGGTTTGTGACTTTGTTGATCTAAAATTTCATAAATGCAATATAGTTATACTATATAAAAGTGGTGTTATCATCATTTTATGGGTCAAATAGGTTTGATGGCTCTTTTGATGGTAAAGGTTGCAGACCCCTGGTGTAGATACTTATATAGCCTATTTATATACACCTGTTTAAATACTGTACATTTCCTGATTGATCAAACTCTGCCCCTACCCTACAACTTAAAACGTGACATTTTTTTAATAATTTGTTAGTTTATGCACAATTGAGACATGCAACAATGGACAAAATGTATCCTTGTTTGGTATACACTACTTGCCAATAAATATCTTTCTGATTACATGTGTAAAGACAAACATACTGTTTCAGATACCAAATTGGAATAACATGTACTATGCTCTGAGACAGTAGTCTCAGGCAGGCAATTTGACAAATTGAACAGCAATATGCTCTGTATTTAAACCAGGGTAAGGTTAACCAGTTAAGTTCAAATTTGCACAGTGTAAGATCAACGATTTTCCGTTATCATCTTTATTGAAAAAAACAAGTGTATGCACCATACTTTTGCTACACTGCATTCAAAACTTTATAGACCAGTACGTGCATTTACACCCTGATCCTCAACAGTGAATGGCAGTCATCCTGGTTTGGTGTACTGGAAACCCATTCTTTGTTACATCAGCCACCTCTTCAAAGGATAGGCTTCATCACCAAGGACATATAGTACCCCAAATCATCTCCACAATTGATGATCACTTAATGCGATGCAACTTCGTAACAAAGGCATTTCTATATTTTGTTTTGGTTGCGGGTTTTACAATTATTCTCTTTGTCCATTTAGGCTTTAGTTTGCGAGCTGACTAGATCACTTAATACAGATTGTTTTAAGGTACTATAATAACAACTACCTCTTTAGCTTAAAAAAATACATGACAAACAAAAACAGCATCGCTTGTATATCCTCCATACTTCAGGTTGCAGTGTCGCACAAACAATGATTCTTGCCCGGCACTTTGTAATGACATTTACATTACTCTACATTTCCTGGGAGGAGCCGTCACGCGCAGTGAGCATACGTCACCGGACTAATTTGCCTAATCTTCCCGGTACTTTGGACCTCAGGTCGGAATACAAACTGCTACGGTCTAGAGGGACAAAAATGACCCCCTTAAAAAAAGTTCCTGGGACAAAATGTTCCGGGTAATTCGGTCGAAAAGGGCCAATAGTTGATCACTGACTTATTGAATGGTGATGGGAAAAATGATACCCACTGCATTCCAGATTTATTGATGTTACCATATTTGACATCTGGGTTCTTCAGGCGTGTTTTTTCAAAGCTGCGATAGCATTTCTTTATAGAGTTTATACAGAGTGCAACCAAAATGCCAAAGTCCAAACCCAAATTTGAAACCAGATGAAGAGTATGTTTTACTCTCACAGGAAACAGAGGTACTACTGTATCAAAAAGATGTGTTCTCAGCACTGTTACCACTTCAGCAGTCTTTGTTATGTCTTTGTTAAAATCATCATGGAATCGACAAACATCAGAGTCAAAACAATAATAAAGGACATACAGGAGAAACAAGCCTGCAATATACTCAAAAAAGGGCCATTTCTAGAGGGGGGGCTAACTCGTTCGCCTGGCAACACCAAATTATGCTTGGAACACAAACTCAGTTTTTCCTTTTCAAAATAATAGCACTCCTCGTAATTCATTAAAATAATCATTGTTAATTCATTGCATAGATAGTTAGTGGGTTTATGTTCAAATTTTGATAAAATGTGTCTATTGTTGGATGAAACAGACCACTGAATATTTTTCAAATGTAATTGTGTTTTCCCATGATACACTGACAATATATTCAATCAAATTCTCTGTACAACGTGTTTTAATGAAACATTGTTAAATTATTGTTTTTTTTGCAATCACATACTCTCATTGTTTCTTTACACACAATACAATTGCATTTGGTTACAATTCACTAGCTTTGTAGTGAATTCACAATGATTATTGCAATTAATTAAAACAAGCGCTATTTTTCTGATGAGAAAGTCAACGTTTGTGTTGCCGGTATAATATAGTGGTGAACTGGATATCCCCCCTGCTAGAAACAGCCCTGCTCCAAAAGATGTGGATGACATGACAATGCTAAACAAACTGAACGCTGCAACTCAATGCAACTGTAAATCTCAGAATTTCTCCCAAATTACTTTCTCAGGAAAGTATTTTGAAAAAACCTAAATTACGTTATATGCCAACATATTTAGGTTTTTTTACGTTTGAACTGCACGTTTTGTTATTAGGCTATATTTGTACTTCAGTTACGTTGCTCCGGTACATTTCGTTTAGCGGATTTATGCGAGAACATTCCATACATTCCATAGCATTCAAAATTATATTGCAACATTCACAGTTAAGGTTAAGTAGGAGGATACTAACGGTTAAGGTTAGGCATGAGGTTACTATCGGTTAAAGTTAGATATGACGTTACTGAGGTTAAGGTTAGAATTAAGGTTAGGGTTAACATTACAAAAACCGACAATCGCCTGTCTGCATGACACAAGCAATGTAGAACAAAACACACACAAAGTGCCGGTCTCAATTTGAACTCGCGAACACTGGCATGCAAGTCGCAGATTTATCGCCCATCCACCATCCCCGACTTCCGCCCTAGCAAAAATTATGCTATTTACATGCTACGTCATGATCTTCATATGTTCATATTTAACGTTATTCGAGTGTTCAATTTAGTTCCCTACAAACGTAATTGACCCTCTCATACGTTCATATTTGACGTATTTCGATTTTACAAAATAGTTCCCTCAGAACGTATTTAATGTGATTTAGGGCTGACTCAATGCAGTCTGATATATCTATAATGTGTGTCAGTCTGCTTGCGATCACTGACACACTCCACCTGGCCATTGGCCTCCAGATGGAACCCGGAGGTGAGACTGACCCCCAACCATTCCAGAAACAATTTCAATGCCGACACAATATCCTCTGGAATACCATAGTGCTGAAAAATGTGGGTGAACAGGGCCTCCGCGGTTTGCAGGGCAGGGTGCCCCGGGGAGAGCGAGGAGCCAGCAAGCCTTCGAGACCCGATCCACAATGACCAAGATCGCTGTATTCCCATCCGAGGAAGGGAGGTCAGTAAAAAAATCGCAAGACAGATGCGACCATGGGCATTGTGATACTGGAAGAGGCATTAACATGTTGTGGTGGTTAGGGCTGGGCGGTATGACCAAAAATGTGTATCACAGTATTTGTCAACATTCTACCGGTTTCACGGTATATGACGGTATTTCTTTTTTCATGCATAATCAAGTGTTCCCAGCAGTTTGTACAGTTTGAGAGAGGAATTATTGCAGTAGATTGACTTAGGATGGTCTATTTTACTGTCATGATGAGTAAATATTGTAGAATAATTCCACACTAGTAACCTACTGTATTTTAGCGAATATACTTTGCGTGATACAAAATAAATTGTATTCTATATAGTATATCCTATGTAATGGCACATATTGTATATTCTCTTCACAGAGTGCCTCTCTTAATTAATCAGATCCAATTTTAAAATATACAGCAGAGAGACCTAAAAAGGATATACCTTTTAGACATTGCCCTCTATAAAATACGTTGATATTTTGGAAACTATACCATCTAACTTAAGTCGCAGAGTATAACACTTTTACGAGCAGACAGTAAAAATCATAGATACTTCATACAGAATATATCAGTTGGCCAAATCCTTAGACTTCCAACGTAAATGCAGTTACGAATGCTAAAGTGTTTTATTATCCGAAAACCGGGAACAAATACAATATTCATAATTTTATTAATTGTAGCATGGTGTCTAAAAAGGATATACTTTTTAGACATTGCCATTTATAAAAACGTTGATATTTTGGAAACTATACCATCTAACTTAAGTCGCAGAGTATAAAACTTTTACGAGCAGACAGTAATAATCATAGACACTTCATACAGAATATATCAGTTGGCCAACAGCATTTCAGGTTGGAATACAATGTATTCAGCAGTGTCGCACAGCGCAGCGTTCCGGACATTGTCTATTCAAATACACCGGTATGGCGGTATATAAAAAATGATGAAAGTAAATACTGGTATTCGGTGTGAACCGGTATACTGCCCAGCACTAATGGTGGTCAGTCAAGACAAGGGTGTTGTCTCAACAGCCAGCAACTCAAGATCCCCTAGCCATAATTCCGTTCTGCCGGTGTCAGCTTCTTAGAGAAAAAGGCACAGAAGCAAACCTTACTGGGATTACCGGAACGTTGTGACTAAATAGCCCACACCCCCACCTCAGAAGTGTCCACCTCAACCCGAAACGGCAAGGACATGTCAGGATGGGCCAACGCAGGCGCAGTAGTAAACAGATCCTTCAGTGAGGTGAAAGCTCTAGGGACGTGATTGGAGCTGCCACCTTCCCAAAGCCACGAATAAACCTCCTGAAATAATTGGCGAAACCTAGAAATCGCTGCACCAACTTAACCATGGTTGGTGTTGGCCAATTGCACATGGAAGTAATGCAGTCTGTTTCCATCTCCACCCCAGTCGAGGAGATGCGATAACCCAGGAAAGAGACTGAGTGCTGGAAGGAAACACACTTCTTAGCATTGACATACAAGTTATATGCCAGCAGTCTCCTAAGCACCTGGTGGACCAATAAGATGTGCTAGTCACGAGTGGCTGTATATACCAATATGGCATAGATGTACACCATCACTCCGCGCCCCAGCATATCCCATAAGATCTCATTAACGAATGCTTGAAAGAATGACGGCACATTCATAAGACCATACGGCAAGACCAAGTACTCATAGTGGCCAAGTACCCATGCTAAACACTGTCTTATGTTTGTCTCCCTTGATGATGCGCACCAAAGTGTAGGCAGTCCTCAGATCCAATTTGTTGAAGAAGTGCGCGCCATGCATAGATTCCACCATGGGCTGAAGTAGAGGCAAAGGATATGTGAAACGGACAGTTACATCATTCAGTGCACAGTAATATATACATGGGCACAAACCTCTGCCTTTCTTCTTCACAAAAAAGAAACTAGATGAAGAATGGATGTAACCCTTACACAGCGATTCCGAGACGTGTCTCCATAGCCTCAGTTTTGAGTATACACTTTACCTGTAGTATATGGTACAATCCCAAGGCTGATGGGGTGATCATTTAGATGGCTTTGTCTTGGAGAAGGCATCTGACAAGTTTAAATATTCAATTGGGATGGGACTGTCAGAGACACGGTCTGGACTTTCTACCGTGGTGGCCCTTAGCGAAACTGGAATACACCTTCTCAGACAATCAGGCGCACACCCATATAGAGACCTACGGGACCAAGAGAGAAATTTTTTAATATAACCATGGTAAGACCAGGAGTATGGGAGAAGCGGGTGTGTCCAACATATAACTGTATTTATTCTACATGAGTCTGTTGGGTAGCCATAGTGATCAATACTGTCAATACATGTACTGAACCAAACCAGAGCCTACAGGCTGACGATCCGCTACACTGATGGGTAATGGGAGTTCTAAGGTAACTAAAGGAATGCATAATGTGGTGGCTAACGTTCTATCAATAAAAATGCTCGCTGATCCTAAATTTAACAAATCCTGCAACTCAAACAAACATGGTGGTATTTAGAAAAGGTTACACGAACAAGATCCTGAGTGTTGTAACAGAGGAAATGGGCTTTACCTGGGGTGGTGCCTGATTACCCGTGCTGCCGGTCCTTGGAAGCAAAATGTGCAGGTGGCAGTAAGCTGCGAAATGTCCCTTTTTGCCACAAAAGGAACATTTCCCCTGACGCCTTCTGGTTCCGCTCTCTGGATCCCGGATACCCATGGAACCCAACTTCATGGGTTCTATCCCAGCTACTGGTTGAGCTGGAGTGGCCGTGCTAATGCTGGTGCATCCTTGCACCTGCAGGAGGCCATTCAGCCAGATAGTCTTGAAGACCTTTTGATCAAAGCCAAGTGTGCATCCCTACATGCTAATTCCCTGCAGGCCTCCTCCCGCAGGCTGCATCTGAAGTGATCAATGAGAGCACGGTCACTCCAACCCCATCCGGCAGCCAGGGATCGGAATTCCAAGGTGGATTGTCGGAGACCGCTCTGAATAAGCGTGTAAACTCTGCATAGTCATCCACAACCAGTTCCTCATTGCACCATAAGGTGTTAGCCCATGTCTGAGTTAACCTCCTGTCAGGCAAGAGGTTAACTTAGACACTGTCACATCCCGTTGCTGAGGGGGCTGTGGTTTTAAATTAGAGACCTTAAGTGCAGGAGGAAACCCTGGCAATGGGACACAGTATCATATTCATTGGGGAGAGACAGACAAATGGACCCTGTCAGGTAAAATTACGTCAGTAGAGGAGGTGCCCAAAGGACCCGCCGAGCAGGGCTCTGTGTGCCGCTCTCTCTCCAGATTTTCCACAGCTCGCAAAACAAGGTCCATGGCTGCGCCCAGACTTGTTAGGATCTCACGGTGTTCAACGGATTTGCTCCACAATGACGGAGAGTTCTGCTCAACCTGTCAACTCCATGTCAAGGTGAGTTATTCTGTAATGAGGAAGGCAGCGGGAGTCCAATGCAGGTAAGTGGAAGGTTGTTTTCTCAGTTCCACTGAACTCTCAAAACGGAGAACATTACCTCACAATGAGGATATGGCGACAAGTCTCTATGTAGTCTCTAATAACCATGCATAGGTGCATAACATCTCATTGATTAGAGCTGACCTTTTCACCACTCCACACCGACTGCTAATGTCAAGGTTTTCTACTTTATTGGGGGATTGTAACATCTAGTTCTTTAAGCCTTACTAATCTTCTGGAAGAAAACCAGTGACTGTTGTGAAAGCGCAGCTGACGACAAGGGAAAAACCATGTGACAGCTTGGAGAGACAGCTGACAGGAGGAAACAGACCCCAATGGGGCTGTTATGGGCTAGGTACCCATAGCAGCAGGCTCCGTTACCCTATTAGGGTATAAGAGCCACCTTATCTGGCTACAAAAAATTCAAAAAGAAGAATACCCCTAGAGCCTGAGAGAGCAGGGCCACAAGAAGACTCACAGGCTGACCTCCCGGTAACGACCCTTGGAATGAACATGACATTGAATGAAGAAAGTAGTAAGACTCTTGATAAACCAGCAGCTGGACATGTTATTCAGACTTGCGTGTGTGGATGGGCGAAGGTTACATCAACCCATGGTCGTAAGGTACAACGAGGATGGAAAAAATGCCTGAAAACCACCAACCCAGGGCCCCGCATTGACCGGATCCTGAGAATAAGGTTAAATCAGTCAGATGAAACTCAATGGCAGGAAGAAACCCACAGTCTGCAGAGAATCAGCACCCCAGGGAATGAAGAGGAAGTTTCAGGCAGAACCACCAGTCCAAGAAAATAACCAGCCCACCGCATAAAAGAAAAAATGCAAGGATGTAAGCCGGTACTGAAATGGCCGAAGTCTAACAGCAAGGAGTAGGAAACCATCAACACAGACTTAAGCCTTATCCTAAATAACATCAAAGGATCAGCCGAGAAGAAGCTGGAGAAGATGGGTGACCTTATCTACTGCTACAGAGAGGAGAAAATAGGAGTGAAGGAGCAAGTCAGAAAGAAAGACATTCTTCCTGCCCCCAAGTCCCGTCGGCTGCAAGAAATCCAACAGCTTGTGAAAGAGAGGCAATGGCTAAGAAAGGTGTGGAGAAAGGCAACAGTAGAAGAAAGGGAATGTATCAACTTCCTTCAAGAGGACAAAAAATACAGACTTTTAAAACTCTGCAGAGCAGAAAGCCTTACGCATGTGACGCAAGAAGAAATAAATAGCCAGAACCAATTTCTATAAATACCCGTTTAAATTTGTGAAAAGCATATTCACAAAGGAGAAGAGTGGATCCCTGAAAACTAAAAAAAACAGGTTAAAGAGCATCTGAGAACCATCTATATTTATAAGAAAAAAAAGAACCGATCATTGTCCCCACTGACATCCCTCCAAAATCACCACAACAACAACATCAGTTTGATATGAGCCCTCCCAGGCTGAGTGAGGTAAGGCAGGCAGTGAGAAAGGCGAGATCAGCATCTGCACCAGGCCCTAACGGCATACCGTATATTGTCTACAAAAATGCTCCAGATGTTTTGAAAATCCTGTGGAAAAACATGAAAGTGATTCGTGTTTCATGAAAAATTTTGTGTTTCGTGAAAGTGCGACAAGCAAATCATCCCAAAAGCCTGGCGAAGACAGTGGGAGGGGTGTTCATCCCAAAAGAAAAGAACTCAACCACTATTGAACAGTTCCGCCAGATAATCCTTCTGAACATTGAAGGCAAGATCTTTTTCAGTGTGGTAGCACAAACGACTGACTCATTATTTAAAGCAAAACCATTTCATTGACACATTAATCCAAAAGGCTGGCATTGCATGCTTGTCGGGACGCCTTGAACATAACAGCATCATATGGCATCAAATTCAGACTGCAAAGAAAGAAGGGAAAGAACTCCATGTCTTGTTCCTCGATTTGGCCAATGCGTATGATTCAGTCCCTCATTCATTTTTGTTGTCTGCCTTTGAGTTCTTCCAAGTGCCGACTACAATCACAAATCTAGTGAAACACTACTTCCAGGACCTACAGTTTTGGCTCACGACATCAGGCATCACCACAAGTTGGCAACCACTGGAAGTAGACATCATGGCGGGGTGCACCATCTCCCCATTGGCCTTCACGATGGGAATGGAAATCATTATTAGAGCCTCGAAATGGGTTGTGGGAGGAGAACGTCTACAATGTAATCAGAGGTTACCACCAATTTGAGACTTCATGGACAATCTAACAACACTCACAAGAACTGTCCCCTGCACCAAGAGGCTGCTGGAGAAACTTAATCAAAAGATAACATGGGCAAGGATGAAGTTAATGCCTAGTAAATGTAGAAGCATCTCCATCGTGAAAGGCCAAGTCACAGACCAAAGAGTTAATGTCGGTGGAACACCTGTCCCAACTGTCTTAGAAATGCCAATGAAGAGCTTGGGGAGATGGTAAGATGGGAAGCTAAGACACAGAGCACTTTGAACAACTAAAAAATGATTCCAGAATGTATATGGAGCGCATCAACAAGACCTTGTTGCCAGGAAAACTCAAGGTGTGGTGCTTTCAGTTTGGCATACTCCCAAGACTCTTGTGTATGAGATCCCCATTACAAAGGTTGAAAAGTTGGAACGGCTGGCAAGCACACAGCTGAAGCTGTGGCTGGGAGTTCCACATTGCTTAAGTTCTGTCTGACTTCATGGACATGGATGGAAAGCTAGAATTGCCAATTACAGGGCTTGTGGAAGAGTTCAAATAAAAAAAAGGCTTGTCATGACCCTAACTGAATCTGAGGATGCAGTCATTTGAACAGCAGCACCCCCCCCCCCCCCGGGTGGTAGCAGGAAGGAAGTGAATCCATCAGAAGCTGTTCACAATGCAAAGTCTGCGTTTTGCTTCAGAGATGTGGTTGGACAAGTACAGCATGGAAGAAGAAGTGGTAGAAGAAGTCAGACAGGAGGATGGAGGGCGACATGTCAAAGCCGTTTCAATGTCCATGCAGGGGAGATGGACCAACTGGGAGGGCCTGGAGAAGAAAAAGCTCACCTGGCATGATGGAGGGAGCGTGGCTGAGTTTTGTCATCAGAGCAACATATGACCTGCTACCCTCTCCCCAAAATCTGAAAGTGTGGTATGGAGAAGATCCCGTCTGTTCCCCGTTCCAAGTACTTGCATCCCTATCAGGGTGTACTATAAGTCTCACCCAAGGGCGCTATATTTGGCGGCATATCCAAGTAATCAGAGAGCTGGCATCAATTTTGGAACAGAAGCGAACCACCACAAACAACCTCCCCCAAACATTGGCAGGACTGGTCAATTTCACTAATTCTATACCAGCTGGCCAGCGTCAAGAGCATCGTACAACATCTAAGGATACAAGCATCCTGCAGTCAGCGCAGGACTGAAAATTGAAAGAGGACCTTGATAAGAAGCTTGTGTTTCCCCCAGAGATAGTGGCTACAACACTCCGGCCAGATATGGTCCTGTGGTCTCCAACAACAAAACTGGCATATGTCGTGGATTTAACAGTACCATGGGAAAATGGGGTTGAAGAGGATTATGAGAGGAAAAAGAACAAGTATTCTAACATGGCAGCTGAAGCATCACAGACAGCTGGAAGACCAGGATCTTCCCAGTGGAGGTAGGATGCAGGGGAATTGTTGTCACATCCACCACCAGTTTGTTGAGGAAAATGGAGGTGAGGGGTCGCTCTCTACAACAGGCCATCAAGTCCATGGCAAATGCTGCTAAAAAAAGCAGTAACTGGCTCTGGATTAAGCGTGAAGATCCCAACCAGACAGCAAGGTAGAGACAGATGGTATGCGGTCAGGCTTAGGCCTGACTCAAAGAGAAGGACGCCCCTGCCGTGCAGAGCCCATCAGGGATATAGAGTGTATGGCATGGAGGGGGGTGTACCTGGGACGCTAGGTACACCGTTGAGGGCTTCAATCAATGAAACTTTGCTGAAGCAGGGTTCCCACCTAATGACCCCAATGACATACCTTACTCTCCTTTTCACCAGAATGCTAATGTCAATATTTTCTTTTTTGGGGGATTGTAACATCTAATTCTATAAGCCTTACTATTACTGAAGGGTAATAAGCAGGTAATAGAGAAGGGATGAAACAGTGATGTCAGAAGGCCGGGGATGCCGACTGCTGGATCCTCTCTACCATCTACCTGCTGTGGGGGAGACCACAGCAGGTAGATGGTAATAACGATAGGCTTATTCCTAGCACAGGTCCGGAGACTCACAAGCAGGTTGCAGGGTATGGTGTGAGCGAGTTTGCACAACTAATATCTTTATGAAGCCTACGTCCTCTTAGCAGTGGCACGGGACACTGGCAGGTAAAACATAAAAACAGAGCATACGCCTAAAAGTTCCAAACTCACACGACTCCTCACAACACCTTGAGAGTAAGTAACCCTCTTATACCATAGCTCAAACAACTAATAGGACCCGGCTGAACATAATCATCAATTAAACAGATCTACAATACACCGGCTCAACCTAACCCAACCCTATCTAGTAACTGCTTAACTGGAGGAGCTGTCAAAACTCCTTAAAGGGACAAAAAGAGTAACTTAACTAAACAGTACAAAATGTTCAATAGTCTCTGTAAACATCCGCCATCACTGTGCTGGGCGTGACAGTCTCTTTATTTATTACATTATATTGCAAAGACTAAAGTAAAAAATGTTTTAGGACATGATACACATTATATCATGCTGCAGTTCACGTGCAGACCATGCACTGCCCCATGTTCTACCCCACCTGTTCCTTTTATAAATTGAGAGTTGTAACATTTGTTATCACCATTGTGTCATTTTTCTGATGTAAATTGAGGGAGCAAAAGCACTATTTGCTCCAAGTATTGGCTCCAGAAAATTGACAGCCCGTATCGGTCATCACAAAAAATACATATCATCGATCTCTAGTGCCAACGTTAGGAGGCATCTGATTTTGGCGGTTTTAGTAGGAATTAGGGGTAAATAATATGGAAATGATCTATAAATAGTTTTCTGTTTGAGATTTTTGAAATTGGACAGTGGAATAATGTAAAATACACATATTTAGGAAAAGTCAAGGAAGGAGGAGGGTGTAGCTTTCAAAATCACAGATTTATTTTAATTAAAACTCAAACACCAGATGGAGTCGGCGTTTGGCGTTTCTAATGTTAAAGCTTCACTGTGTATTTCTTTGAATTGATTCTTAGCAAAAACCCCTTTGTTCTTTCAAAAACATGTGCTAATTCATGTGTTACTACTTCCACCAAATAATCAAAGTATTTTCGTTAGCATAGAATCTTCCATTCACAATACATAAAATGCTCGAATTGCGGCAGCCTTGTTACGCCTCCATCTTTGAAAATACATTAGCCAAAGACTGACATACCTGGAAAAACAAGCTTGGCCTTTCGCGCTTTTACACTAGTGGCACCATGATGAATGCCAAGGGGAGATTACTCACAACTGCCGGCAAATTTCAAAGTCTGTTGAAGATGTAAGATTATGCCTATTCTCGAGGACATGTAATGGCAGCACTGGCCCAAGCTGTACAGTAGGCAAGAACGTTTGCCTGGCAACACAAACTCAGATTTTCGGTTTCAAAATAATAGCGCTTGTGTGTTTCATTGCAATAATCATTGTTTATTCATTGCTTAGGTAGTGTCCGTGTTCATGTTTTGCTAAAATTTGTATTCTGTTGGAATAAAACAGACTCTAGTGAATGTTTTTCAAACATTTGTCATATACAATTTCACCACTAGATTGGAGCAATTCTTACACAATGCAGCTTTAAAGCCTAATCATGCATCATCCTTTATAAACCAGAGCTAGTTTTTGCCACATATTTGTTAAATTTCTAGTGTTAGGTAAACATATCCTGGGTCTTAAATATGTTTGTTCTTTTCATCACAAATGAGATTATTTAGTAATATTACATGCTAGAATACATATTCCTCTGCCAGCATGCATTATAATTTAATTCCAGACCAATCACCGGTGTTTTTATTTTTTTACAATGATTTGAACCAAGCAAGACATACACTAGTAATCAAAAATATGGGGTCACTGTTTTTTTATGTTCTTAAACATTTTCTCCCTCCCAATTCCCCCTAATCCTGCCTGTTGTCGGCAGCTCCGCAACTCCTTAGCCAGATCTGTGGAATGGCGAGTGGTACGCACACAGTTCATCACACCACAAGTCGCACAAAAAAGAAGCCGTCAGCTACAATCACATTTTTGAGATGGCAAGTTGTGAAAATTGCTTGAGTGGTGACTCGTCAACTCGTCCGATCAAAATTAGCAGTTTCTTGAAAATGCAGGGTTCTAGTTTTAAACTGATATTTACATTTTCAACGTGATTATGAACAAAATGATTTCTGTTCCATTCATGCCACAGCAAAATACAGTCCCATTCCCATTTATATAATTGCAGTAATGTCACTTAGGATTAGATTTTAAGAGGCAATGAATATCCTGTAACTTGTATCCGTCTTTATTGGAAGCGAGAGGCTTTGACTCTGACAGTAGTAAGACCCCTCCCTTCCTCCTCAAGTCTTCACATTCTTTACGCTCCTGGATTAACTTGAACTTGGAATTTATTTAAGCAACAATGACAGCCTAATAGATAGCAAAGTAGCAGCTTGTTGTCAGTTTAATTGTCATTAATATAAGGTCAATGCTGCCAACAGCTGATTTATCTGAATTAATAGATTACCACACAACATGGATTACTACAAGTAATCATTAACAAATCAAATGTCAGCCAACTCCATATCGGATAGATATGGAGAGTGCTTCACAAAATTTAGAGGACAAAACCTGTACGATAAATGATAAACTTACTGAACTACTAACATAAAATTAAGATTATCGGGCCCTATGTTACAACCAGCGCAATTGACTTTTTACATCAACCCATTACTGGTATATAAATCACTCAATGGCCTAGGACCTAAATACATTGCAGATATGCTCATTGAATATAAACCCAACAGACCACTCAGATCATCAGGATTACATCAGCTAGAGATACCAAGGATTCACTCAAAACTCTGAGAATCTGCTTTTAGCTACTATGCCAGCCGCAGCTGGAATCAGCTCCCAGAGGAGATCAGATGTGCTCCAACAGTAGTCACCTTTAAATCCAGACTAAAAAAACATCAGTTTAGCTACGCATTTAGTGAATGAACACTGTGCTAAGTCCGAACTGATTGAATAATTAATAATTTTATCATTAATCTGTTTTAAATTTTTCTGTTTTCCTATTTATGTAAAGCACCTTGAATTGCCATTGTGTATGAAATTAGCTATATAAATAAACCTGCCTTGCCTTGCATATATCATTCCTATCATGCACCTGACGCATATGGGATTTTTCCCTCCATAGATGCATGTCGGTAAATTAGGGAATGAACTTGCGTTGTTGGGTGGTTCAGTGAAAAGTATAGGCGTGTTCCGTCGCAAACATATTCTGGTGCTATCTTGCAGTTGCTGAAAACAATTATTATAACAATAACAATTGTTATTCAGATGCTATTTTAAGGGCGCATGCTTGGCCATAATGTAGCATGTGCACAACATGCATACACTTTGCTGCTCTCATCTACACAAATGCAGCAGTTCCTATTATTGCAATACATCATTTGAAGAAAAAATATTACCACACAAGGGAAATCATCATGGTGTCCAAAGATGTGAAAAAAAAGTCATACATCTAGTATCATACCACTGGTAAAATAGCAACAGCGCCCGGGACCCTCCAACAATGTCACTTGCGTTTCGCGTTTGATACTTGCGTTTTACATAATTAAAATAGGGCCCATAGGGTATATAGTTTTAATTGGAGGAAATTAGATTTTTAGTAGTAAGACAAGCCACTTATTTTACCTTGTTATATGTTTCTATTTCAACAGCCAGCCACTCAAAGGTGTGTGCGTTTGGTCTATGGTGTGATGAGCAATTGGAATGCCTTGGTAAATAAAAACAGTTGGCTAGCTAGTTACAGGATCAGCTAGATATCCTGTCTTAAAACTGTAAGCACATTTCATCCTCTCTAAGTTTTAAAAATCTGTTTTTGTTAAGTTGATAATCGCAATGATGTGAAAACTTTTGGACACTTTTTCAATTTATTTAAATATATTTCGTAGTATAATAATTTGTTCTAGTACTTTTAATTAAATGCAACCAATATCTGCAGATAATGTTTAAAAAATAATGCACACTCCGTCTTGTTTCAAACAACTTATTCACCCTTTCATTCACATTCGTAACACCTGAAACACTCCCATTTACTTTTACATTCAGACCATTCAAAACAACAGATTTCTCTTGTACCTTTCAGAACTCACTGTAAGTCACTCTGGAGAAGAGTGTCTGCTAAATTATTAAAATGTAAATGTAACAGCTTTCATTCATACTGTTCAGAACAACAGCTTTCTCTCAAACTTTGTATTAAACTTCACACCATCTGAAACATTCACATTTACTTTTACATTCACGCCATTCGAAACAACGTTATTTTCTTGATCCGTTCGGAACAATGAGTTTCTTTTGTAACGTCCGGTACAGCGCCTTTAAGTATGTAAGTAAAATGTATTTATATAGCACCTCTCACAGATAAACATCAGAAAGTGCTTTACAGTAAAATACATTTATTATTATTAAATACAATAAGTGAAAGACACAAGAATACAAAGGGAAACATAAGTACATAAACTCAGACTGCCATATTGACCCCTGTCTAGCTAAAAGCCTGTTAAAAAAAGCAGTCTTCAATTGCTTTTTAAAAGAATCAACATAATGTAAACAACTTAAAGACAGGGGAAGTGCATTCCAAAGCCTGGGTGCCTCTGCCTGGAATGATCGATCCCCTTTGGTTTTAAGATGAGTACGGGGGATATATAAGATATATAAGGAGTTTGCTCATGCAAGGCTCTAAAAGTA
>JACXGM010022456.1:0-16702 GCA_016801145.1 Umbra pygmaea | reverse complement strand
CCTACATTCATTTTTCCTATCTCCAAAGTCCATTGGACTCACACGGTGACGTCAGCGTATGAAAATACCCCGCGAAATTTCAAATCTTGCTCTTACACTAGCCAGGCATGGGTAAAACATATCTCACTGTTCTACAAATGTCTGGGGGAAGCTACTAGCACCTCCAGATAGCTGTAGGGTGAAGTATCCCTTTAAATCATGAAATGTTCCAGAACCAGGAAACCCTGTCTACAACACTTTCTTCCAGATCTGTATTGTCTTGATTTACCAGTGTCTGTGTAGTGAATGCTACCGAACCTTTGAAACAAACTATGGTGATGAACTGCTGAGAAGTCAAACAAGGAAATATTGTTGGAAACCAAGTTTTTTTTCTGTACTGACGTAATTATCATTATTAATTCATCTAAGAATAAAGTTATCCACATTACAAAATAAACACATTTGGGACTGACCAACAAGTAGCTTATCTGAACACTGAGTTTTAATTTAAATTTTGTACAGTTAAAATGTTAGTTAATATTAGTTGACAAAAATTCATTTACATTTAGTCTTGTTTCAGACACCTATTTTAGTCATTGTACTTTTGTTGTGTTAAACAGTTCACACAATTATTCAATAGGCAGTGCACATTATTATTACATTTTTTATAGGAGCCAAAACATTATGATCACTCACAGGTGAAGAAAACAATGTAGATCACCTCCTAACAAGGGGATATGTCAAGGTCTGGTTAGATTAGATGGTAAGTGAACAATCAGTTCTCGTACAATAGTCAATGTGTTAGATGCAGAAGAAATGGACCGGAGGGTAAAGACCTGAGCGACTTTGACAAGAGCCAAATTGTTATGGAAAGACGCCTGGGTCAGAGCATCTGTGAAAGGGCAAGGCTTGTGGGGTGCTCATGTTCAGCAGTGGTGAGTACCTCACATAAGTGGTCTGTGAAGGGACAAACCACAAACTGGTGACAGGTGTTAGAGGCCCAGGGCTCATCAGTGCACGAGTGATCATCAATGCACACGTCTGAACCAAAATTACTGTTCACACTTTGTAGAACAATCTATACCAAATAAAATGTATTGTTGTTCTGTGGATAAAACTTAGTAACCCTTTTTTTATTAAAACGTGTTCTGTTTGCAATAATATCGTTTTCATATAACTAATTGTTCGATTTCTTGTCAAAACAAGAAGAATGAACTCATAGTTGTCATGTGTTAAGGGGACTCCTTAGATGTTGTGCCAGTTTGTGTTCTTTTATCGGTGTTGTGTGTGTTCATGTGTGTGTTCATGTGTGTGTGTCTTCATGTGTGTGTTCATGTGTGTGTTCATGTGTGTGTTCAGGTGTGTCTTCAGGTGTGTGTTTTGTTTATGCGCCGACCTCCGGGCACTGGGAGTGTGGTAGGCACTTGGTTACTCATTACACATGAATGGGGCACTGAATTAATACCCACAGCGGTGCATGATGGGTAATCAAGATGTCTATTTATCCCAGTGTTCCAGAATTTTCTGCGCGTGTTATAGTATCAACTCTTGTTATGAGGAGAGGAGATGTAAAGGAGCATTTTACCATCCTGTTACCTGTGCAGTTATCATAACAGCGTACATATTTGATTGAGCTTTCACCTCGTTATGTGTCGTATAATATGTATGGGTCATTGTTAGAACCAGGCTTACAGTGTATGTATAATAGACGTGTCTATGCCACGGTTAAGAGCATAGTAAGGTGTATATGTAGATGTTCTGCAGTTTCGATGAATGATGTCGTCAGCAGTTCCTGTACAGTCCATTCTCCAAGAACGCTCCTCCCTGCTCTGGTCTGTGTTCCTCTCTTCGACACATCCACCACCTGTGTGACAATATTTTGACCTACTCAGTTATTTTTGATTTTCTAATTGTCATTTGGAAACATATCAACAATATGAAAATACTGGATTGGCTTCTATGCAAATCCTACACAAAAAGCCCAAAAGATTCCAATAACATAGCTTCTCTAAACCATTTTAATCTAATATGGTTCCTATTCGAAAATCCTAAAGGATTGTCTTAGTTTCAGTGAAAAATAGAATAACTGAATGTGCTTCAGTCACCCTGATATTAACTCAATTGGTAATTTCATCAATGTTCTGAATGCAAACAGCTGCAAGTCATATTATTCTGTCACGTTGTGATTTGAAATAGGTGTTGAATTAAGAAAACACTGGTCATGTTAGTTATCTAGAACATATGCAACTCCCACACTTTGTCTGCCCCAGGGGGAAGCAACTCACCGACGACAGCCATGACCAGATTAATGAGGACAGTGTGCTGTTTCTTGCACACAATAGCACAACAAGCTCAATAACTTAAAACAGCAATGTAACCCAACATATATTCTAAATTTAATGCAATACTATCATTGGCAGATTTACATCATAGCAACAAGGACAGTACCGCAATCCAAGCCCACGCAGTATTAAAACAAGTCAATCCTCCAAACATGAATCTTTATCATTGGCAGATCAATAGAAGATTAATATGCCTCCTTAATTATTGTCGCTTCACATTTTTCGTTAACTAACACCTTCCACTGTTTATAATAGTTTTTGTTTTCCACAATGTATTTTGTCTCGTTATCTTCAGAAAAAACAAGTTGATTAAAGGTTTTAGTTAAAAGAATATGTGCACTTTCCCTAGCTTAAGTGCATGACTGAGGGCTGAAGTCCATATTATAGGATGCGCTCATTGTAATGATAATTTCTCCACTTACTGATGAGCAGTATGCTTATTTTGCTGAATTTAGCTGCATCTGTGGCAAGGGCCTTTCTCTTTTTAATTATCTTTCTCTGCTCCACCTTTCCTTTTCTGACCATCCATTAAGCTGTGAGTCTAAAATGTTATCGGTAGAGAAGCAGGTAGACGGTTGTGCATCATGGAGAGACTTGACGTTGTTTGCGCACGCGCACCCTCGCGCGATGACAGCGCAGTGAGGGAGTGAGAGTCGCACCTGATGCGTGGATTCTCCGTCAACTCATTCCTGCTTGCTATAATATAACATTATTATTGCTGGTCAAGTTGACAATTCACAGCAAGTTAAAACCCCCCTCAAGACACCGGGAAATGCCCCGGTGCTACCGACGGCCAGTCCGCCACAGGTGGAGAGCATGCCAAGACAGGCTGTTCTCATAGCGATACGTAAAAAATCATAGAAAACTAAAAATGTGTACATTTCTAGATTCAGGGAAATGTAAAGCCTTTTGTGGTTACAAAACGTAAAACATTACTGTTTACCTTAACCTTACCCTAACCTTAACCTCACCTTACCTTAACCTTAACCTCACTAACCTAGCAAGTTATGCCTAAACTAAACTTTCCCCAAGTACTTTAAATTGTAACCAATTGGTCTACTCTTGGAAATGTTTCGGTAAAACGGCAATTCAATACATACGAAGCTCACATTTGAATGGCCAAATTGTAAGTTAGTGTATGTAATGCTGCAAAAATTCCATTACACGTTACCCACATATTGCCATAAGAATGTGTAGGCAAGAGGCAAGCAAGCCAATTATTATTTCAAAATTATTATTATTCCACCAAGTATTGATTTCTGAATTCTTCTCTAGTTTACACCAGGGCCGGATTATGTACTGGGCAAATGGGGCCTGTGCCCAGGGGCCTCAGATCATTAGGGGGCCTCAGGCTAAAAGGCCCCTGAGGCCCCTAATGGTCTGGGGCCCATGAGACAATCTACTGTGAATGTAAAATGTAGATAGATATGCAGATAGTGCTTGAATATGTGGACCCTTTAGCCCATCAAGTGCCCTGTGACTGCACTTTCTACACCTCAACCCATAGCAGGGCCCTTCTGTAAACCATTTGCCATTGCCACACAGTCACACCTTTTTACATATTTTGGGGAGCTTTTGGGGGCGTTTTGCTACTGCTGGGCCCTAGGCAACCGCCTAACAAATACTCTGTGCTTTAGTATGGCCATCTTAGTCTGCTACCTGAATCCAATTGAAATCCTGTGGTCTGAATTGAAGAGGGCAGTCTACAAACACAAATGTAATACTGTCAATGTGCTACTCGAAGGAAGACGATCCCTCCGAATGTGTGCGTTATTTCAGGACGAGGCTAGGTGCTGCTATCCCTTCAGTGGAGGCATCAGGAAAAAAATGATTTAGAAGTGCCAATCATTTTGAAACCTGTCTTTTTCAAAATAGTATTGTACCATCTAATAAAATTGTTTGTGTTTGAAACATTGTTTAAATAAAAGTATACAGCTCTACTGTGTTAACACCTCGAATACAGTATGACCCATTGGTTTAGTTTTAGTTTTGCCACTTTTGATCAATTTCATGAAGGTTGCCAATACTGGAGCTAATAATTTTAAACATCTAAGTTATGCAGCTAAAATTCCTTTTTGTTATGGTTTACATTCCTCTCACCTCCTCTTAGTGAAATTTGGACGTGGATGAAGATGAGTTTTTTTTTATGCTCCAACGCTTTTCTCCTTGAAAGTATCCAGGTATCCACGTAAAACATGCAAGAAATGTTTGGTGTGTGTCAACATTTTCTTAGGTCTGGCACATTCAAAAAAGGAAGCACAAACACAGACACTGCATTACAGGAACTGGCCTTTGTCCACAATGGAGATGTTTTTAAGAACTGAGTAAAAACTAGTTGCTAGCCAGCCTCAAGCTGCTCACTGAAACTGCATACAGTCCTCTCACCTAAAAGACCTGGGCTTTACCTGAAAATGTGTGTTACGGCATCAATATCAGAACAGATGGAAGAGTGTAGGGTGTTTGTTGCTGAATGCAATAATTTCTTCCCTAGAACTATTGCTCAACATGGAAAGCCAACACAACTCTTCTTGTTGTTAGAGTGTCGCTTGAGTAAAGCGGTAGGTAATGTGGTATAGAGACAATACGATTAAAAGGGAGATAATATGCTGACCCCCTTTGTTTCTATGGTGGCACAACTTGGCCTGCTCAATACATAATGAAGGTCAATACCACTGTCAGTTTGTGTGCTCACATTGTACTAACTTGGTGGGCAATGATCTTTTTCTGTTGCCCACTGGGATATTTTTTATTTTGTCTCAAGCATTAGGTTTAAGGTTCATCGTAAGGTAGTTGTTTTCTTTTATACCACATCCGATATATTATTATATTGATGTAATTTAATGTAAAACCCTCCCCTGACTACGGTAAATCCAGGGGATCATAACTCATCTCCAGAGCCGCGTATGGTATAAATAGTTCAACCAATAAATCTCAAATCAGATCACAGATGAGCCCAAACTTCACAGGATTTCATCAGTTCATTGTTTCCTTTCGCAACACATCCCAGAATTCTACTGTGATTTCTCACACATTTCTAGACCCATATTTATTGTATCTGCTTAAAATTAATTAATTATTAGAATTGCCATTCTACTGGAACATTTCCCAGAGTAGACCCATCGGTTATGATTTAAAGTCCTCGGGAACATTTCAGGTCAGGCATAACATTCTAGGTTATTGAGGTTAAGGTTAGGCTGAGGGGTTGAATGGTTAGGTTAAGATAACGGAGGGAAAATTAGGAGAAATAATGGTCTGGGACTGTTTTTCACAGATTGAGCAGCCCCTTAGTTTGAGTAAAGGGTCATCTTAATTCTACAAGACACAAAGACATTTAGAGACTTGGGTGTTTCCAACTATGTGGCAGCAGTTTATGTAAAGCCCATTCCTGTTCATATTAATGCCAATTTTAATGGGATGTCCAACAAGCTGATATTGATGGGATGGTTTGGTGTCCACGTGCTTTTGGCTATATACAGGTGTGTGTGTCGTTCATTTTAACTTAAATTTTTAAAATGTAAGTAATTCTAGTTCCCAAATACTCTCATAGAAGGCTCTGAAAGCCTATGAAATGCCAGTGCTAGGGCTGATGGTTGATTGAATACATGGAGAAAAAAATGTATTGGGCACAAATGTCTTCTATTGGAACTTGCTTTGTATTGACTGCAAGTCATTATAAAACTCCATTAGCTGTGCAATCACAGTTGGTAATGAATCTGGCCCTTTTTGAGGACCCTTTGTTGTGAGTCATTCACACAAAATGGATCCTTCTCCCGAGTGCCTGGGCAGTAGTTATTAACACCTGTGTTCACATTGACTCACAGTCTACAGTCTGTGCATTCTGGAACAATAACCAAATGTTATACCAGATCAGGAGTCCCCTTTGAACCCGGGGACTGGAACATGTGAATATGGTTTCAATACTATAATAATATTCTAAAGATCTATGACACACACACATACATACACACACACACACACACACACTTTTGTTTTTCTATCTTTGTGGGGCCTTGACTGATTTTGACCTATAAATCCATGTTCCCTATTTCATAGCCCTAAACCTTTACATTAACCCTAACCTCACCCATACACTTTATCAAACCAATTACATGTTTTTTCATTTTACAGGTGCCTATAACTTTTACATTACAGTATATACACTGCATTCCAAATTATTATGAAAATTGGAATTACGTGTCATAAACTTAAAATATTTTGTTTTTCAATCAAACTCATGGTTGATATTGTGTCTCTTCGGATCACTGAAATCAATCTAAGACACCTGTGATAGTTAATTTGTCAGGTGAGCCCGATTAAAGGAAAAATACCTAAGAAGGATGTTCCACATTATTAAGAGGGCCACAGGTTTCAAGCAATAAGGGGAAGAAAAAAGATCTCTCTGCTGCGGAAAAGTGTAAAATAGTGCAATGTCTTGGACAAGGTATGAAAACTTTAGATATTTCATGAAAACTTATGCATGATCATCATACTGTGAACCGATTTGTGGCTAATTCAGAGCAAAGACAGTTTTGTGCAGGTAAAGGCATAATGAGGTATGTTACTGCCAGACAAATTCATCAGATTAAGAGAGCAGCTACAAAAATGCCATTACAAAGCAGCAGGAGTCCCGCAAACCTCGAGGTGTAGGATCCTCCAGAGGCTTCCAGTTGTGCGTAAACCTACTATTCGGCCACCTCTAAACAATTCTCACTAGCAGAAATGGCTGCAGTGGGCCCAGAAATACATGAAGACTAATTTTCAAACAGTCTTGTTTACTGATGAGTGCCGTGCATCCCTGGATGGTCTAGATGGATGGTTGGTTAGTTGGTGGATGGCCGGAGTCATGTTTTGGGCCGGAATCATGGGGAGAGAGCTGATAGGCCCCTTTAGGGTCCCTGAAGGTGTTAAACAGCAGCTCTGGGAGGCTATTCTGACATCCTGCAAAAACATTCAAGCGGAAACTGTCCATAAACTCACAAGTTAAATGGATGCAACAGTTTTAAAGGCGAAATCATAGAAGAGGTCCAATGTTAACATGTAACTTGCCCTGTTAAGATGTGTTTGATTGAAATAATAGCTTTTGATTTCAGTAAGTAAATGACCTAACGCTGCAAATTTAAAAAATGACAATTTTCAGTTCTTTACAACCTGTAACATTTTTTGAAACTGTTGTGCATAATAATTTGGAACAGGGCATTTTGAGTTTTGTATTATTGAAGAAAATGCTGTTTTCATTGGGTGGTTTGTTCAATGAAAATCGACTTATACCCTAACGGTTGGTGACTTGAAAATATACTGACTGTCATTTTCATCGACTATGTAAACAGAAAGCAGTGCCCACAGAATAGTAGTGACGGAATACTATTCGTCGATGCAGGTACCAGAGATGGCATCATCTACACTATCACCTTGCACAATCAAACACACAGAAACACACACTACCAGGATGGCCCCCCAGGACTGAGTCCTCTGTGATACAAGTAACATTTGGGAAATTGCTCCCTGGGGGCTTTATGGACCTATGCTGTCGTCTTTAGAGAGCTTGTGGAACGAACACGTGGCAACATTTGGATTTGTCCAAAGTAGTGCCATATACTGTGTACTGTAGAAGATAATAGGGTGCTATTTGGACATCAAAAATGTGATGTTCTCAACATACCTTCACTAACTTATTCATGCCTGTGATATGATGTCAATATGTTGACTTAGGCGATGTTTACATTCCGATAAATTTCAGCAACAAGTTTGCTTGTGTTGAGATAAACTTCCATACTGTTTGTATTTACATTGTCATGCCTCAAGATGGCCATTGCCCAGCCCATTGACTTACACGTGAAGAATTTCCCCACGATTTACATTTCTCCTGGGCTGTTTGCAAAGCTCCAGGTGGGATCTTTCAAATTCTTCTGATGTGCTCCATCCGGAGGTCACGTGGAATTCGAGAGAGCACTGCAATTTTATACACAAATCTGTTTTTTTTCAATTCTCACCAAGTCAATCAAGAGTTGTACAACCTACCTAGCTCAAAATAGTACAAACTGAGCAATATTCTGTGAGCCATTATTTTTTATTCAACACTGCAATTCAACACTGTTCAATTCCAATAATGTACACATACAATCCAATGTAGATAACGCTAACCAGCTCCTTATCTTTAGTGCTACATCATCTGGGCCTGGCTGGTTTTTCCAGTTGATTTTTGGGTTGATGTATGGAACGTTTCCAAAACAACTTGATCCATGTGAGCATCAACTCAGATGATTTAACAAACAGATCACCAGTGCGAGTTCATCCTATGCTCGACAACCGCTTCACCGGTGGCCACTACAAATAGCAGCATCTTGATTGACCTGATAATTTTTCCTGCCTTCGCCATATTTCTTAGTGAGTGTATTCTGGCTCAAACTTGTATGGTTGTATGTTACCATTCAATAACACTTCAAAGTTGAAATCTTCCAGCTCTATGAGGTATTTCATCACTTTCACTAGCCATTGAAAACTCTGTTTATTTAGCTACGTATTTAACGGAAGAATGCAATGTGTAATATTCTCAACATCACTACGAAGTTTTAGTGCCTCCCTGAAATCTAGTTGTAGTTTTCAAAAATCACTACAATGACTTCAAAATGTAATTGTTGTGAAATTTGGAAACTTATGGTTGCTCAGTTGGGAAGTACAGAATGCAATAAGGAGTTTTAGTGACTTCTATGTTGGAAAAATGACGGGCACAGTGATTTTGGTGCATTTAGGGGTCTAGAGTGATCCTTTAAAGCAGTGTTTCTCAAATGGGGTACGTCTACCCCTAGGGGTGCTTTGGAGTACTGCAGGGGGGAACATAACATTTTTGCAGAAATGCTAATATAAAGATATATCATGCATAATTCCAAAAATAATTATAATATAATACTGAATACATAAAGTGATGGATTCTAAACATTTGAAATGTAGCATTTAAATGTTTTTGTTTAAAAAAGGTTGTTTTCTAGTGAATCTATCACTGCCGGCGCTGTATTGTACTTGTACATAGACTTTTTTCTACCAAAATTTTTTTGCGCTGGTCAAGGGGTACTTGGCGCTGGTCAGGGGGTACTTGGCTTAAAAAGGCAATTGAAAGGGGGTACAATATTTTAAAAAAAGTTTGAGAAACACTGCTTTAAAGTACATTAGGAAAAAAGGAGCCAGTTCCAAGGATGCAGGGCTGAGAATATTCATGTTGTAACAGAGCAAATCCTTTCCTCACACATTTATCTAACGACGTAATTGAAAGTAATACTACAAAGATTGTTACAGCCAGCACTTCCTGGTCCTATTCTAGACGTATAGCTCCAGCTTTCGTCCTATCTACACCTTCATAACTTTGCTTTTGGTGTCCCTATTGGCGAACCTTTCTGGAGTCTTGAAGAAATATTTTTGGGTTCCATATAATATACTCTATGGAAAGGGTTCTGTACACAGTATACTCCAGTGGAGCTACATAAACACTGAGTGTTAATTTAACACTTAGGGTGTTGATTTAACACTGGACTTTTTGCTGTGTAGGGAATCAGCTGACTGGAATCAAAAACGTCAAAAGGGTTATCTTAATATTTTGTATTGATAAGATAAATTGTAATGATTAGCTTCATTGGATAGAGACAAAGTGAAAGAGAGAGCGATGTGGTTAAATAACAGTGGGGCAGGTTCAAGCTGCTTGGGGATGTTTGTACTGGATGCAGCAACATACTATAGACATTGAACAGTTCAGAATGTAATGTTGCGATGTCAGTTAATTTGATATCATAATGATCCACATAAATGTGTATGTTATTCATAAAAAATTTAAGGACGCGTGAATCCTTTGCTGAATGTTTTCACAAGAACGAAATGAGAAATTGACCTTGAGCCAATGGAAACTTTTGTACGCACTGCATTTCGCAGTTCAATTTGATTAACTTTAAAGCCTTCACTTTGCTTAATTTGCTGGAGATGTGACTTGTGAAAGATCCTGCTAAACACTGTGACACGGTGCCCAGGTGGAACGCACAACTCATTTATTCTGTATAACATTAGCGATGTCATATACACTTGGACTATCATAGAGCCGTTGATGATGGATAGACAATGAGTGATAATGAATGAGTACAGTTGTGTCCATAAATATTTGGACAGTGACTAAGTTATTATTACTTCATTTGCCTACCACAGCAAATTTGAATTGAAATGAAGTCATTAATATGTCCTGAAGGTTCAGACTTTCTGCTGTAATTTTAGGGTGTTTGCCCCTTTTAAGGAAAGGAAAAGTGGCTGCTCAGTTGTTCCATGGCCAAGTGTGTGTCATTCCTTCATTAGTATATTTACAAGTTAGCAGATTAAATTTTTGATTTCAAATGGGGCTTGTGTAATCAGAATTTGTTGTTGTCGTTGTTGTTAACAATCAGAATGAGATCCAAAGAGTTTTTCCTGCCAGTAAATCATATTAAACAAAACATAAGAGAAATAGCAAAAACATTAGGTGTGGCCAAATCAAAAAATTGGTACCTTCTTAAAAAGAAAGTATGCACTGGAGAGCTCAGGAACCCCAAAAGAACCAGAGGACCAAAGAAATAAACTCTGTTGTATGACAGAACAATTCTGTATTTGGTGAAAAAAAACATTCACAACAGTTGACCAGTGTAAGAAATACACCCCAGGAGGTAGCATATCTATCATCTGTCACATGTCAACAATCTAGAGAAGACTTCACCAGAATAAATAGAGGGTTTACCGCAAGATGTAAACAATTGGTAAGCCTCAAATTACAATATTGTAGTTTGCAAAAACATTTCAAAACCCTATAAAGTGCTGAAGGAACATCCTATGGAGAGACGAGACGAATATCAACTTGTAGCAGAATGATGGGAAGAGAAGGGTGGGAACTGCTCATGTTCTGAAGCATACCACCTCATTTGTGAAGCAAGGTGGAGGTAGTGTTATGGCATTGGCATGTATGACTACCAAAGGAACTGGTTCCCATGAATTTAGTGATGGCTGCTGACATAACAAGAATGGATTCTAAAGTATTTTTGGGCTCTATTATCTGCTCTCATACAGCCAAATGCTGCAAAACTCACTGGATATGCTGTGATAGAAAGCTGACTAATGATAAGTTAGTCAGTGTCCAAATATTTTTGGACCTAACTGTATGTTCACAATTGCTAAAATTACAGCTCCTCTGTTTGTAGCTATGTTGTTATATTTTTAGTGGTCAAAAAGGCCACAATTGAGTAAGACAAATGAGAGCATCCTGTTTGTCTATTGAAGTTAATTAGTTACCGATAGGTTAGTTAGTGTGTGGGGGGGCAGTCGGTTGGTCATATAAGGACTTGCATTATGTGCTTTCGCTTGTTTTACATTCAGGTGTGTTTCTTTTCAAATACACATACAGTACTTTAATACAGACAGGGAGAAAACAAACGCTCTCCTCGATGCCACGCTGTAAACAGGTACTCAGGGCTCTAGAAGTGGCATTGACAATCACCATGTATTTACCAGGCCCAGTGGTACCATCGTAGGAAAAGGAGAGGGGTTCAGCTGTCTTTTTTTGTCTCCACATTCACAATTGCATTACTAACAAGGTCTGTTCTTTCTTTTCCTGTCAAAAAAAACAATAGTTCTAGGTACAATTTACAGATACACACTGAAGAATGCGGCTGGTCTAGCTTCTCTCAATCCACTACTGGTTATCTTTGTTGTTCTCCACTAAACATGTATTTTTAAGGTTGAAAAGTAGTTTTTTTCTTCTCTTAAAGTAGACAAAACATCGATAGGGACTGTGAAAAATTCTGTCTGCTGCAAACATTCTATTGACGCGCTAGTCTAAGTGGTAAGAAATTGACATATTTACAAATTTGTGTGTGATTCGGTCAGTAATATCCTAACTTGAAATATTGTATATAGTTACCTCGATAAGACAAAATCTATAGTCAACATTTAGATGTGGGAGAATGTTTTCCAGAGTTAATCAGAAGGAAAAATACCCTCCTGCTTTGTGTGCCATAACTTTTTAACATGATATGAATACTGCCTAATTGACATAGAATGATAATAGTGAATGAAATCCAAATACATATTTCCAAAATATTGCTTTGTCTTTGGCCAAAAATGTTCCTTTCTGGGACCAATCAGACTGAATTCATCGGTTTCTGGCAAACAGTCCATTGATTTATATGTTTACACTAACAGTGTCTTTGTAGTATAAAGTGCATCCGGAAAATATTCACAGCTCTTCACTTTTTTCACATTTTGTTATTTTACACCCTTATTCTGAAATGGATTATTTCCCTAAAATTTCTAAAAATAATATCCCATAATGACAATGTGAGAGAAGTGTGTTTGAAAAAATTACATGTATATACATATGAATTCACAGCCTCTGCTCAATACTTTGTTGAAGCATATCTGGCAGCAATTACAGCTTCAAGTCTGTTTGAGTTTGATGTTACAAGCTTGGCACACCTATTTTTGGGCAGATTCTCCAATTTATCTTTGCATGACCTATCAAGCTCCATCAGGTTTCTCTCCAGAGATGTTCAATCGGGTTCAAGTCTGGGCTCTGGCTGGGCCACTCAAGGACATTCACACAGTTGTCCTGTTAGCGCTCCTTTGTTATCTTGGCTGTGTGTTTAGGGTCATTGTCCTGTTGGAAGATGAATTCTCGCCCCAGTCTGAGGTCCAGAGTGCTCTGGAGCAGGTTTTCAGCAAGGATGTCACTGTACATTGCTGCATTCATCTTTCCCTTGAACTAGTCTCCCAATTCCTCCTGCTGAAAAACATACCCACAGCATGATGCTGCCACCACTATGCTTCACTCTAGGGATTGTATTGGCCAGGTGATTAGCGGTGCCTGGGTTCCTCCAGACAAGATACTTTCTATTCAGGCCATGGAGTTCAATCTTTGTTACATTAGGCCACTCTACCATACAGGCCTGATTGGTGGAGTGCTGCAGAGATGGTTTTTCTTCTGGAAGTTTCTCCTCTCTCCACAGAGAAATGCTGGAGCTCAGTCAAAGTGACCATTGGGTTCTTGGTCACCTCCCTGACTAAGGCCCTTCTCCCCCGATCGCTTAGTTTGGCCGGAAGGCCAGCTCTAGGAAGAATCCTGTTGGTTCCAAACTTGTTCCATTCATGGATGATGGAGGCCACTGTGCTCATTGAGACTTTCAATGCTGCAGATATCTTTCTCCAGATCTGTGCAATCCTGTCTCAGAGGTCTACGGACCAGTCCTTGGACTTCATGGCTTGGTTTGTGCTCTGATATGCACTGTTAACTGTGGGACCTTACATAGACGGGTGTGTGCCTTTCCAAATCATGTCCAATCAACTGAATTTACCACAGGTGGACTCCAATCAGGTTGTGGAAACATCTCAAGGATGATAAATGGAAACAGGATTCACTTGAGATCAATGTTGAGTGTCATGGCAAAGGCTGTAATTACTTATGTACATGTGCTTTTTATTTTTAATAAATTTGCTAAGATTTCAAACACACTTCTTTCAAATTGTCATTATGGGGTAATGTTTGTAGAATTTTGAGGGAGATAATGAGTTTAATTTAAGGGTTCTAACATAATGAATTTCATCCATTTCAGAATAAAGGTCTAACATAAAAAAATTGAAAAAGTGAAGTGCTGTGAATACTTTCCGAATGCACTGTATGGTTGTTATGCATTTGTTTGTTTAACATAAAGCTATTTTTATACTTTGCTACTTTTAAATTCACCCATAAGCTTTTCTCTGTAAGTATTCACACGTTATTTTTCAGCTGCGCTTCAAGTCAATACGCTTCAACCTGGCCCCACCAGGTATCTCATGTTGCTCCCTTCCCCTGCCTTTGGGAGCCATTTGGGGCAAGAATCTGTTATATTGGTGTCCTTGTTTTGAATTGCAGCCAGGGAGAGATGAGAACTAAACTAAAGGAATGAGATTATCCGGCAAGATAGAGTGAGATCGTTTAGAAGCATCGTCGTCGGTCGATCCGCATTGCTTTACATGCAAAAACAATTTGCACTGAGCAACACGGAGCGCGGACGGAATATCCCCTCAGGTATGCTCGGGCCAGATGGAGAGCAAAGCCCTTTCATTTGCGTAAGGCACTACGCCTCCATTCACCTCCCTACCTCAGAAATGGGTATTGAGTTTGTATGCCATGCAAAATAGTGTGTGTGTGTGTGTGTGTGTGTATGTGGGGGGGGGGAGGTGTTAAGCAGTTGGCAAATGACTTCCTCGCAGCTGTGCCAGTACTTTTTCACAAATGTGTTATCCTAGCTTTGCATATATGCAACAGTTTAGATATATGCCTAACAGCAGTGTATTATATTGAAGCAGGATAATCTGACACTCAAAAGTATGACATGACCATATTGTAAACTGGAAAGATCCTGCTTGCTGTTGGATCCATTACCTCTGTAGTTGGTCACACAAAAGAAATACATTGACATTACATTGATACATAACTGTAAATGATAAATATACCCACTCACTGGCAACTTCATTAGGTACACCTGTTCAACTGGTCGTTAATGCAAATATCTAATCAGCCAATAACATGGCAGAAAGTCAATGTATTTAGGCATATAGACATAGTCAAGATGATCTGCTGAAGTTCAAACCAAGCATAAAACAGTGCCAGACAGGCTGGGTTGACTATTTCAGAAAGTGCTGTTCTACCGGGATTTCCCCAAACAACCATGTCTAGGTTTAACAGAGAATTGTCCAAAAAGTTTCAGTTCTCTTAGAGAAAATGTCTTGTTGATGGCAGGGATCAGAAGAGTATGGCCAGACTGTTTCGAGTCGATAGAAAGGCAAAAGCAACTCAAATAATACTCATTACAACCAAGATATGCAGAAGAGCATCTCTGAACACACAAGACATTGAACCGTGAAGCAGATATGCTACAGCAGCAGAAGACCACACTCCTGTCAGCTAAGAATAGGAAACAGAGGCTACAATTTGCAAGGGCCCAACAAAATTTACAATTTAGGATTGGAAAAATGTTGCCTTGTCTGATGAGTCCGGATTGCTGCTGCAACATTTAGATGATTGGGTCAGAATTTGGCACAAATAACATTAAAGCATGGATCAATCCTGCCTTGAATCAATAATCCAGGCTAGTGGTGGTGGTGTAATGGTGTGGGGGATATTTTCTTGAAACACTTTGACCCCTTTGCACCAATCAAGCATTGTTGAAATGCCACACCCTACCTGAGTATTGTTGCTGACCATGTCAATCCCTTTATGACCACAGTGTACCCATCTTTTCAGCAATTGTCACAAAGCTCACATAATCTCAAACTGGTTTCTTGAACATGACAATGAGTTCAATGTACTAAAATGTTCTCCACAGTCACTGGATATCAACCCAATCAAGCACCTTCGGGATGTGATAGAATGGGAGAGTCGCATCTTGGGTGTGCAGCTGACAAATCTCCAGCAGCTGCGTGAGGCAATAATGTAAATATGGACCTGAGGAATGTTTCCAGCATCTTGTTGAATCCATGCCGTTAAGAATTAAGGCAGTTCAGAATGCAAAATGGGGTCTAACCCGGTACTAGCAAGGTGTACCTAATGAGTGTATTTTTATTATTATTTTTGTAATTGCATGTCAAATTCATCTGACTTGTTCCAGAGAATTATTTACTTTTAAATGTATAATCATGGCTCCGATTAAGTTATAAAGTAATCAGGGTGTTAAAATTTTCATTTTTTGCATTATTTTTCAGCTATAAAATGTAACAGATATGAACTCTCTAACATTGTGTAATAAAGAAATTATATCAAGGCAGGTGTTCCAGTTGAACATCTGTTCATTCTGATAATGTAGCAAATTTTCTATTTACAGATGATGATGGATGGATCAGTGACATGTCACTATAGGCATATTTCAGAGTCACTCCCATTCATTACATAATTTTATGATTTTAGTGTAATGGTGTTGCTAGATTTAGAAAGCACATACCAACGAAATAAACCTTATCTACACAAAATTGAGCCTTGCAATGCTGCTTGAAAGTATACTGTACAAACCACTGCAATTACTGTATAGATTGTTCATTTAACCACAACCAGCATTTTTCATGTGACCTAAAAGGTTTATTCAGGTCCTTCTCAAGAAATTAGCATATTGTGATAAAGTTCATTATTTTCCATAATGTAATGATAAAAATGAAACTTTCATACATTTTAGATTCATTGCACACCAACTGAAATATTTCAGGTCATTTATTGTTTTAATACTGATGATTTTGGCATACAGCTCATGAAAACCCAAAATTCCTATCTCAAAGAATTAGCATATCATGAAAAGGGTCTCTAAACGAGCTATTAACCTAATCATCTGAATCAACTAATTAACTCTAAACACCTG
>JACXGM010022455.1:0-16703 GCA_016801145.1 Umbra pygmaea | reverse complement strand
CCCCATAGAGAATCTGTGGGATATTGTGAAGAGGAAGTTGAGAGACGCAAGACCCAACACTCTGGATGAGCTTAAGGCCGCTATCGAAGCATCCTGGGCCTCCATCACACCTCAGCAGTGCCACAGGCTGATTGCCTCCATGCCACGCCGCATTGAAGCAGTCATTTCTGCAAAAGGATTCCCGACCAAGTATTGAGTGGATAACTGAACATAATTATTTGAAGGTTGACTTTTTCTTTGTTTTTTTGTATTACAAACACTTCTTTTATTGGTCAGATGAAATATGCTCATTCTTTGAGATAGGAATTTTGGGTTTTCATCAGCTGAATGCCAAAATCATCAGTATTAAAACAATAAATGACCTGAAATATTTCAGTTGGTGTGCAATGAATCTAAAATATATGAAAGTTAAATTTTTATCATTACATTATGGAAAAAATGAACTTTATCACAATATGCTAATTTTTTTAGAAGGACCTGTATGTCTAAAGTTTTAGAATGATAGTCAACAGCAAAGGAGCTTTTAACCCCAAGTGTTCACAATTGTGTCCAAATATACCCAAGGGTCCAAATTAATCATTTTCATATAAATAACTATAAAAACATAATATGGTTACAAAAAAATTATATTCTTACAAAACACACATTCATACAAATGGCAAGATATGGTTACAAAAATGTTTTTAATTTTACAAATCACACCTATTCATACAAATGGCCAACAGTGTCCTAGTGTCAAATTAGAACTGAAGGTTCATATAATCACAGGCTAGTTTCTCCACTTTGTGCACTTATAATAATAGAATAATAAATTTAATAATAATAATAATGAATCTAATGTGAAAACAAACCACAGCCTTCCACTGTTCATTGTTCAAATGTTTCCAAGCCAATGAAAATAAACAAACAATGAGCAGACTAAACAAAGGCCAAATTGTTGTGGATTTTCAATCACAGAGAAATCTAGAATTATACAAAGACCATGTGGCATAATAACTACAAATGTAAACAACTGGATTAGAATAAGATAACTTATTTGAAAGCAGCCTGTTTGTTCTGCCTGCAGTACACTGATCCTTAACAGGGGGATGTTCCACATTATTTAGCAGGCCACAGATTTCAAGCAATATGGGAAAGAAAAAAGGATCTCTCTGCTGTGGAAAAGCGTCAAATAGTGAAAACATTAGATATTTTAAGAAAACTTAAGCATGATCATCGAACTGTGAAGAGATTTGTGGCATAAAAGGAGAGACTCATGGTGTGGCCCCCATCCTCCCCTGACCTCAACCCTATTGAGAACCTTTGGAGCATCCTCAAGCAAAAGTTATATCAGGGTGGGAGGCAGTTCACATCAAAACAGCAGCTCTGTGAGGCTATTCTGACATCCTGCAAAAAATTCAACTCACAAGTTCAATGGATGCAAGAATTGTGAAGGTGATTTCAAAGAAGGGGTCCTATGTTAACATGTAATTAGCCCTGTTAAGATGTGTTTAATTGAAATAGCTTTTGATTTCAGTAAATATGACCTCCTAATGCTGCAAATTCAACAAATTACCATTTTCATTTCTTTACAACCTATAAAATGTTTTGAAACTGTTGTGCATAATAATTTGGAACAGTGCATTTTGAGTTTTTTTTCATTGGGTGGTTTGTTTAATGAAATTCAACTTATACCCTAACGGTTGATGACGTTTAAAATTATACTGACTGTCATTTGCATTGACTATTTAGGAAATCATTGTAAAATATAATTTGCATAATAATTTGGAACACGGTGTAGAGTAAAAACACATTTTTAATTCATTTTTTAAAATATACACTAACACAGAAATCGGATGACTGCAAAACACTCAAAAAAGTTGGGACAGTCGACTGTTGACTATTGTGTAACATCAACTTTTCTTTTAATAACACTTATTATGCATTTGGGTAGTGAAGATACAAGTTGGTGCAGTTCAGCAATTAACATTTTCCCCCATCAATTATGCATGTCCTCAGCTGCACAACTGTACCATCAGGGCCATCGTTGTGCTTCATAATGCAGCACAGATTCTCCATCGGAGACAGGACAGGACTGCAGGCAGGCCATTTTAGCACCTGCACACTCTGCTTATGCAACCATGTGCTTGTAATCTGGGCAGAATGTGGTTTCTTGTTGTCCTGCTGGAAAATTCAGGGACGTCCCTGGAAAAGACAATGTCTGGATGGCAGCATATGTTGCTCCAAAATGTGTACACATCTTTCTGCATTAATGGTGCCCTCACAGATGTGCAAGTTACCCATATCAGGAGCACTGACACACTGCCATACTATGACAGTTGCTTGTTTTGGACCTGACACTGATAACAGCTTGGATGGTCCATTTCCTCTTTGGCCTGGAGAACACAATGGCTTTTTGTCCAGAAACTGAAATGTTGATTCGTCGGACCACAAAACACGATTCCACTGTGCTCCTGTCCATCTCAGATGAGACCGGGCCCAGAGAAGTCGGCAGCGCTTTTGGCATAGTAAAGCTTTGACTTGCATCTGCGGATGCAGTGGTGAATGGTTTTGACTGACAAATGTTTACAAAGTATTCCCAACATGGCATGGGTTACTTGCACATCTGTGAGGGCACCATTAATGAAGAAAGATATGTACACATGTTATTAAAGGAAAAAGTGATTTTACACAGTGGTAAACAGTTGACTCTCCCACCATTTTTGGCGTGTGTTACATTTAGATTTGAAATAAGTGTATATTATCAAAAATCAATTAAATTCACAAAGTAAAATATCACATAATGTGTTAATAATGGCTCTTTGTGATTGCTGAGCACACCTGTGCTTAATGGTTAATGAAGGTTTTTGCTGTTTCCAATTTATGTTTGCTGTTTTCTCTTCACAATGGCTGTAACTCAACTTCAAGTATCAAACTTCAAGGCAAATACAAAGCCTGAAGACTAGACTTTCGTGACAGTGTTTTGTATGTATGCACAAATAATGAGACCAAACTGCTATCCTGACTAACCAGAAAACACCTGTAAAAGCAGTCCAATACTTTGGTACCCTTAATAAGGGGGAAAAGGTCTAAACATTTGCAATTTTTAAGTAAATATACGGTTAATTTTTTATTAGTTTATCAAATGCTCTTATCCAAAGCGACTTACTGTTAGTAGAGGGACATCTAGTGGAACAACTTAGCGATGTTCCTTTCCAAAGAACAATGACATTTCGTACAGTCGAGAATTGAACCAGCATTCTTTTACAACATGTCTCACTCCCTAACCACTGAGCCATCTGATACCCTGTATACTTTATCCTTTTTTTAATTGTTTCATAAAAAATCCAAATTGGAAATCATGACTCAAAAGTAACAAACACTTACTGTCCCAATAATTAAGGGCACTGCGGGTAGATCAGATAATTTGTTAGCATACATACAGTACATATATTTATATTTTGAAAAAACGTTTATTTAAACATGAATCAATTTTAAATGAGTGGGAATTTGTTTATTCAAATTGTTAACGGGAGAACATGTCGGTGATACTCTGCATTCTTTAAGCCACTTTCTGACAAGAACTTCCACAGGCTTTCATACTAAAAGCCCGGTAGAGACTACCATCAAACACATTTTCAAATTTGTGACAATTTTGATTTTTAATAAATCCTACAGTTGTAATCAAAATTATCCAACCCCATTGCAAATCAGGTTTATTGTTCAAATTTACAGACTTTCAGCTGTTTGCAATGAACAAATCAAACAAAAGCAATTGAAATAGCTAAACACAATGAATGCTTTCAAGTGGTTTCCCCAAATTCAACTGCAAATGCAATTAATAACAATCTTTAGTACTTAATTGAGCACCCTTCTGCTGTTATGACCTACTGAAAAAGGAGATGTATAGCCAGACACCAGCCTCTGGCAGTGTTTCTGAGGAATCTTAGCCCAATTCTCATGAGCAATGTCCAACAGTTCAGTAATATTCTTGTGTTTGTGTGCTGCAACTGCCTTCTTCAAATCCCACCAGAGATTGTCTATGGGGTTCAAGTCAGGTGACTGTGATGGCCAGTGTAGGATCTTTCAGGACTTCTACCACCAAGTCTTGGTGGAATTTGAGTTATACTTGGGATCATTGTCCTGTAGGAAGGTCCAATGATGCTTCAGCTTCCTCACAGATGACATAATGTTCTCTCCTAGGATTTCCTGATACTTCAATGAATCCATCTTGCCTTCCACACGCTGCTGGTTTCCTGTGCCAGAGGGTGCAAAGCAGCCACAGAGAATCACTGAGCTACCACCCTACTTGACTGTGGGTAGAGTGTTCTTTTCAGCATATGCTTCATTCTTCTTCCTCCAGACATACCGCTGATCCATCGTGACGAAAAGTTCCAGTTTTGTTACATCGCTCCACAGAAAATAATTCCAAAACCACTGTGGCTTCTTTACATGATTTTGAGCATATTGGAGCCAACTTTTCTTGTGCTTTTGGGTCCTGTAATGGTGTACGTGTTGGAGTTCTGCATTTAGTATGGGCCTTGCTGTGCTCACTGAAACCTCAGTGCCTGTTACCACCAAGTCTTGCTGAAGGTCTTTTTTCACAACCTTTTTATGCCCTGTCCAGGTAGTAAAACCACTGTTCACTTAAATTTGAACTTGGGAACTATGCTTCCAACAGTGTCTCACATCGTAAACATTCAGTGCCTTTGCTATCTTTTTGTATCCTGTTGTTTGTGATGGTCGATGATCTCTTCTCTTGACTTTTTCGGCCATTCTTTTGACTTAGCCATATTTCTCACATGCAGTCAAATGTGACACTCAACAAACCCCTAGCCAGTTCAGGTATTTAATGTGTTTCTTCTAAAGGACACCTGGTGCAACTAATGAAGCCCATTTTAGTTAACATTAGTTGCACCAAGTGAGCTTGAGATGACACCTGTTTTGCATATTTGTGCTGTTGTGAGGGATTCTATTTAGGGGTTGAATAATTTTGGAGAAGTCATAATAAGTTGCATTTTCAGTTGGATTTGGGAAAACGACTTGATGCATTCGTTGAGCTCTTTCAATTTCTTTTGTTTAATTTATTCATTGCAAACAACTGAAAGTCTGTAAATGTTGACAATTTTATTTGACGTGGGGGTTGGATAATTTTGATTGCAACTGTATGTGCATGTGAAACCTGTGAGAATCATTATCTCAAGACATTTCTAGAACAAATATATGCTCACTGTTTAAATATTATCTGGAAACATAGGTTGTCTTTAAATGTACCGGTAGGTATTTTCACTGGAATTAGCAGGAATAAAGCCTCTTCAGACTTGGCAATGTAAAATGTGCCAGTCTTGAAAACATTGGCATTGTATATGAGATTATGCTTTAAAACATTCCTACAATATGTGTGGTAAAGACAACATGCTCTGCTTTGTTTCTCATAGCTGGTCATACAGTTGGTTTCACATCCATTCCATTGTTTAGAAATATAGTGCCCTCCACGATTATTGGCACCCCTAGTAAAATGAGGAAAAAAAGGTTAGAATTAGCATAATATCACAATGAAAAAAATTACAAACACCCAACCTATTATTGAAGTATATTTATTCAGAGAAAAAAACAATTCTGTCATCAAAAAATATTTTTTTTTAACAAAACCATGTGTGCCACGATTATTGGCACCCCTAGAAATTGTTATGAACAAGATGTGTCTGAAGCATTATTTCAAATTTTATTTTACTGATTTAAGTTGAACATAGTGTTTAGGAACTTTCAGGCAGTAATCCATGACTTCCTTTTTCACTGGGGTACAAATAGGTGACACAGAGGCTATATACTTATTCATACATCAACATCAGAAAACACACAAATCAAGTGAAGGGAGAAGTGTGTTGACCTTGTCTGGAAGAGGACCCAAGTTTATTTTGCCACCACGCACAGTGAGGAGGATGGTAAGAGAGGCCAACAAATCCCTGAAGATCACTGTTGGAGAGTAGCATCATGGGGTCACAAAGTCTTAAACTGCCATTTAGATGGCACCTCCATGCCAACCAATTATATGGAAGGTGCCAGAAAAAAAGTTGGTCCTGTCATTACCACAAACGTAAGCACTTTGGGTATACTAAATGCTACTGGAACCTTGACTGGAACCGAGTGCTATGGTCAGATGAATCACAAAGCAAGGTGGGTTTGGCATAAAAAGAAGGATGGTTATACCAAATATAACCTCATCCCCACTTAAGTATGGTGGAGGTTTCGTGATGTTGTGGGGCTGTATTTTCTCCAAAGGCCCTGGGAACCTTGTTAGGATACATGGTATCATGAACTGTAAAGTACCAGGAAATTTTAAATCTGAATCTGGCTGCCTCTGCTAGGAAACTGAAATTGGATCTTTCAGTAGGCAAAATAATGTCCAAATCTTCCCAATAATGGTTCAGTGATCACAAAGTCAAGCTTCTGCCATGGCCATCTCAGTCTCCTGACCTAAATCCTATTGAAAACCTGTGGGCTGAGCTAAAGAGGAGAGTGCATAAGAGACGACCATGGACCCTAGATGAACTGTAAAGAAGAATGGTCTCAGATTTCTTGCTGTGTATTCTCCATCATTATAAGATGTTACAGGAGAAGACCGTTACAATGGCAAAGGGAGGTTGTACAATGTATTAAATGCAGGGGTGCCAATTATTGTGGCACATGGTTTTATCAGAAAAATATATATTTTGATGACAGATTTTATTCTTCTGAATAAATGTACTTCAATTAAAAGTTGAACCCCTTTTTACTAGGGGTGCCAATAATTGTGGAGGGCACTGTATTTTTAGCAAGGGTGGTACTGCAGCAAACATTTCCCAAGATGATGCTACTGGGTTAACAGACAATGCAAATCTTTTGGGTATTATGATGGCTCACTGGTGTTCTTCACAGTTCATTTAGATCTTAAGGGGTCGGTCACTAATTGTAATCTAATTCTGCATCTACAGGACACCCCACCTACACCTGCCATTCATGAGGAGCAGTTTGATGAAGCAATGGTGAGTTCAAAGTTTTTTATAACCTGCAGAACCTATTCAACTAGCTTTAGCCTCTTCATAAGCATATATTAGTGCTGTGCTATTAGTGCCTTTGGAGCTGTCGTTTTCAGCATAGCAGAGTCAAAATATATTTCTGAACACTGTGGGCCTGCAACAAAGCACAGTCAGGGTCATATTGTCCAAATGAGAAACATTGGGAAAGAAAGAAATCCAACAGGAGGAAAAATACTTTTTCACAACACTGTACCTGATTATTAAGATATCACAAAGTTTTAAAATAAAGGGTTGCAATGAAAGAATTTCTGTTATTACATATGTTTATATAGAAAATTAAATGGTGAATTTTCTATACCCTTTTTCAACACTGTTCATTTCACAATTCCTTTTGTCTAATTTGATTAATGGAGCTGAATGTGGTTAATTTTGCTATTTATAAATACTGAAAATACTGTCATTTTGATTAAATTACATTGAAAACATTTAGCATGTGCTGAACACAAATGGCACATTCCCAAAAAAGGGAATTGACTAGGTAATAGTCAAACAAAGCAGTACATTTATTGCTTATTCACTTGTACCATGCACATTATAAGGAAAGTCAAATCCATTCTGGGAGACCCTTGTCACCCGTTGTTTGTAGACTGTTGTGCTTTCCTCTTAGCAAGGATATACTGTAGGCTTCCAAAATTACAAAAAACTGGTCAAAAGCTCTATTATTCCAACAGCGATTAATTTACATAATAATCTGCACTAGCATTGTATGTTCTTATTGTATTATTCACTAATTGTTGGTATTGTTTACATTTATCATTTGTAGCCTATATTTTGTATTTGTTTGCATTATTAATGGTTACCTGTTTCCTGAGCTGCAAAACAGACTATCCTGTCAGGATATATTACTCTCTCAATTGTCCCGTCTATCAATCAGAGGGAGCCGTGGGAGCGGAGGCTGGGCTCTGTGTCAGAGGACGATCAGGACCACGAGACCATTTACCTCAAGGAAACCCACCTGGGCATTGAGCGCAAGTGCTCCAGCATCACCGTCAGCTCCACCTCCAGCCTCGAGGCCGAGGTTGACTTCACTGTCCTCATGGACCTCCATACTGGCATGGAAGAGTTCTCCAGAGGCATGACAGAGCTGGGCGAAAGGCCCATATCACCGGACATGGGCCTCTGCCTGAGCATTGACCAGCTGCAGCAGCCTCAGACACCCAGCATCTCTGCTTCTCTAACTGGGGCTAGTCACAGCCCTCCTGCCAGGCAGCTGCACTCTGATGAGCCCCGACACCCGGAGGTAAAGCGTAAGCAAACACCACTAACAGCTTGTCTCTAGGTATGTCGGAGGGGATAGTTTACTGCAGATCAGCTATTTAAACTCAGAGAATGTTACTTGAAACCTGTTGATTAAACCAAGTGTCTTAAGATTTTTCACTGCAGTTGTGCCACTTTGACCTGGGTTAGTTAATTAGTTTAAGTTTATTTTACCAGGCAGGTTGACTGAGAATATATTCTCATTTGCCACAATTGTCCTGGGGAGAAGGGGAGGGGGGTGAAGAATGAGCCAATTGAAAGCTGGGGATGATTTGGTTGTCATGATGGTATGACGGCCAAATTGGAAATTTGACCAGGACACCGGATTACACCCCTACTCCTACGAACAGAGCCATGGGATCTATGTGACCACAGAGAGTCAGGACACCCGTTTAACATCCTACCTAAAAGACGGGACTTTATGCAGCGTAGAAGTCCCCATCACTGCCCTGGCGCATTGGGAATGATCTTTAGACCAGAGCGAATAGTGCCCCTTACTCGAACACCAGTTCCAGCTGCATTTTGTTCTCCCATACAGGACCCACCCTGCTTGGCTTTATAAGCAAACCAGCCGTGGAATATAGGGTGCTATGCTGCTGGATTAATTCCTAAATTGAGGTATATTAGTTTTCCCTGCAAGTGGAGGTGCAAATTGGCTCAGCAGTATTGTCATGGAGAGCTGAAGGCGAATACAAGGCAGAAACATTTGCAAAGATGAAATACATCTTAAATGAAGATGAAAGAGGGAAACGCACTCGACAGCAAAGCAACCAGTTACATGTGACATACAACAACAATGACCAACCCTTTGTGAATTGAAGTGGAGGTCTTATATACCATTTGCTAATGAGGTTACTGAAAACCGTTACTAGAGACTTATGAAGTGATTGAAGGAGAAAGTCCAGTCCATACAAGGTCAGGGCAAAAAGTCCAGTTTCGGCCACAAGTTGGCACCCACACTACACCAGAGTGTGACAAATCACTGGGTTGAGGGGATTCTTGGCCTGGAGTGCCTTGCCATATTGCCCTTGATCGATTCTTGTAGTAGGAAAAAGTAACTAGTAAAATGTCCATCTACAAGTAAAAACAGCCAAAGTAAGCATTGACAAACACATCATTATATCATTACCTTTAAGAATGAATTCCATTACAGCCTTGAGTGATGGGAAAATACTGGCCCATATGGCTGCAGTACTTTAGAGATACCTTCTGTCAAATCTTTATTATATACAGAAGGTAATTTAATTATGACATTTTAGCAGGTGTGCAATGATATGCCTAACATACGGTACAGTACGTTTTGTGGTTTGAGGGTCACGCTATGCAAAAAGTAATTGTAAACCGTTATTAAATATCAGTTATTTTAGTGGCAAAAGATTGGTGCATATCTGCAGCTGTGAATACACCTATTTTTCCAGATCAGATTCATTTGATCAGGGCTGCTTCAATGCAGTAGGGAGACAGAGTGGATTTGTTCACTTTTTGTTGTTGATCCGGTGATATTGTAGGACCCTATAAAAACAACCAGTGGTGCCTGAGTTGGTGTAGCAGTATAAGATCTCAAATCCAGTCTACACATGCCCCCTGGCGACGGGGGTTTGAGCCCCGGCTCGGTCGACTGTGTCTATCCTCTCTGTCTCCCCCTACCTGTCTCCCTGCTTTCTGCTTCCTCCTGTCCTGTCAATAAAAAATTATAATAAAGTACCGCCTAAAAAGGCAGAAGTAGTGCACATCAGATGTTTTTCACCTGCCCGCAACTGCATCTGCTACCGAATGACTATTTGGTTACGATTCATTGCAATGATTATTGCAATGAATCAAAACGAGCACTATTGTTTTGAAAGAAAAAACTAATATCCAGGTTCACGTTGCTGGTATATTAACACGAGGGGCTTCAGTTGCTTGTCATATAAAATTTCACCACTAGACGGGAGCAATTCTTACACAATGCAGCTTTAAATATAGGAAATTACAATTGTTCCCAACATGTAGACATAGGTTGTTTTTACAAATGTACATATGTCACACTATCTTAATTGCTTTCTAAACATGTCTGAAAGAAATAATATGACATTTAGCAATATTAGAGTCTAGGTTGATTCATCACCACCACTTGCCATTGCAGGTCAGCTCTCCTGAAGTTTGGCTTGGATATTTGAAAAAGTGCCAACAATTATTACGATGTTGATTATGATGTGCACAAATGCTCAGAATAGCCAAATAAAGATTTTCAGTAGAGGCATTTAACATACAGTAGCTATGTATTTATTTTATAACAGTAGAGTGCAGTTATGATATGTGTACCATAGCAACCATATTACCATAGAAACCCTACTTTTTAGTAATGGAATTCATTTATTTTCTCATAGGTTGTTGTACCCAGAAAACCAAAGAGGTCAGTGGTGATTGACAGAGACCAGTCACAAAGAGAGCCTGCTTACACATCCCCTATGACCGCATTGAGCCGAGAGGCTAGCGACGTTGTTGCCTCTCACGCACTGAGGAAGACTGAGGTGAAGGTTGACAGAGACCAGACAGTGAGAGAGACAACTTATGTGGCACCCATGACCGCATTGAGCCGAGAGGCTAGCGACGTTGTTGCCTCTCACGCACTGAGGAAGACTGAGGTGAAGGTTGACAGAGACCAGACAGTGAGAGAGACAACTTATGTGGCACCCATGACCGCATTGAGCCGAGAGGCTAGCGACGTTGTTGCCTCTCACGCACTGAGGAAGACCAATGTCAAGATTGAGATGCAGCCCAATGGGTCAGAGGTCACCACAACCATTGTGGAGTTCTCAGATCAGGTAAACAATCATTTTCTATGGAGATTTGAGAAGATAAGGTAGAGGCCAAATAGTGGCAAAAATGTATGCTAATCCTTTGGAATTACAACTGTTTTTAACATTTTGTCTGATCTTCTACTAAGCCACAAAAATAGACAGTCTGCTTAAGGGGGAACAAGGTTGGATATTTATATTTTTATTTATGTTCCTAATCACAGGAAGTAACTATTTGACATTCTCATCAAGCAGCTTTGTCACTCAGGGAGAGCAAGGGGAGAATAGCGTGAGTGTTGCGTCAATGTCATAGGTTATATGTCTCTGTCCCGACTAATACGCTAAATAAAACTTTCTGAAATAACAATTATTTTCATGAAAACACAAACCTTGGGAAGCCTAATTGCTGTTAGTACACTATATCTTATATAATACATTTCAGTTGTATGGTTTGAGTCATACCTTTTCCAGCATCTCTGCAAAGATGAGAAAAAGCCAGCTTGTGCACAGTGATGTGTCAGTGGGCACGTTCAAATTGCCAAAAAATGCAATCGTTTCTTCAATAGTTTAACAGAACACAATCCCTCACTCAATTATATACTCTCATATAAAATCCTCACCTGATTATTAAAATATTAATAATAGAGCGATGGTATGTTGTAAATAAACTAATCATTAATTTCTTTGTTGTCCTCCCATGAATGCCATTTTTGTTTAGTGTTTTATGTATTATTGACTCATCAACAGAGATGCTACAGTAGCATGTTCCAGAGATTTTTGTGAGTCTTTAGTTGACACTAGGATTTGTCGTATCCTCATTGAGCATTCCATGCTGTACTGTTGCAATCGTCTTTGCAGGATGGCTACTCCTAGAGAGAGTAGCAAAAGTGCTGAACTTTTTCCATTTATAGACTTTGTCTTACTCTGAACCAGTGTTAGGTAAAGTAACTTTAGTTACTTTTCAGTTACTTGTTGAGTTCACATGTTTTGGGAAGTCCCTAATTAAGACAAAATGATCAGGTAAATGGAGTTCATATCTTACTGGTGACCATGATTGAAATTTACTCTTTATTTGTTTTATAGGTCACTGTTAAGATGGGAACTCAATTTACCTGATCATTTGTGAACTCAAACATAACGAGAATTGACAGCCAGGCTTATTCAGAACGGCAATATGCTATTTTAGCGTTTGTCTCTGACTATGTAGGTACATTATCTTATAAAGTTGACTTAAATCAGCACTTAACTTCAATAATAGTGGCAAACAAGGTGATCAAGTAGATAGAAATGTTAAGGTATAAAACAGGGTTTGCTCGCTAGCTAACTTACACCCGCAGGCTCTTATGGAGATTCTCACTTCTTTGAGCATATTCTCAATTCGCCATAAATATTAGTATGATTTCTTGCATCAAATGTTCTCAGAAGTAAATTTAGTGATGAAATATCGTATGAAATTTTAGAAAAATTATTTACTGCAGTGGTCCTCAAACCCTTCCATGGAGGGCCTAGTGTATGCTGGTTTTTGGTCTTTCCCTTCAATTAGAGTAAAATTAGGACCTAGACTGCCAGGTGAGGGAAGGTACTAACCAATTAGTGAGCTACTCTATCAGGCTTGTACAAGGTAAAAGCAAAAACCAGCATACAGTAGGACCTTCATGGAAGGGTTTGAGGACCACTGATTTACTGAATTGAACTGCGTCTCTCTGCTTCCCGGTCCTTCTTCGAATGCGGAAATGAATGTTGGGATTTTTTTGCCATCAAGTTCACACAAGTTACCAACTAATGCATCCTCTGTAAAATGGGCATGTCAAGAACACTTCTGGGATTTTTAAATGTTCTCGCCAAAAATGCTAACTTGTGTACTGGTACAGTACTTGGGCCACAAAATATGACGTTTCACAAGAACAAAAGAACACAAGTACAGACAAGAACACAGATTGAGAAAGGCCCTAACTTTATCCAACACTGCTCTGAACTGATGAACATCGAGGCTTTTAGAGATACTTTAAACGTACAATATGTCGTTTTTGGCCACTAGGGGTCTCTCAATCAAAACAATAGCAAAACATGTACTTTGATGACGTCGGGAAGTAGCGTTGGATCACGGGTTCTGACAACCTGCCAATCTAGTGTCTCTGGCAGAAAAAAATTTCACTGACAAAGTAATGTATTGTTAAAAATATTATAACTTTATTCACGTTATGTTTGTCAGTTCCCTGGAACTTAGAGCAACTAGAGGAGTCAAAGGTTATATGACGCCATTGACGGGCGACAAAATGAAACATCCCGTGTCTTCAAATTAAATTACAAATTTCTCTGTGTTTGAAAGTTGGTGGAAACATTTGGGATAATTTAAGTACACAACCAACAAATTGTATGAATAATCTAAGTATACTGATGTTTGCTTTTTTAATGCTAAGAACGTCTTTTGTTATTGTTTTGGAAAACTATATATTGTACCTTTAACCCTGTCCAACTTTCATACAAGTCAACAATTCTAAATCTTGAGTCGTCTGATATCTCTTATTCAATGCATGGTTCACAGCAGGGAAAGCTTCTTGTGAAAAGCAAACTATTTCTGTGTGTTTTTATAGTTTTATAGGGCAGGGGAACTCTATCCAACAACTCCAAACTCGTCTCCTTGATTTGACTCCAGGTTAGCTGACTCTTGACTCCATTTAGCTTTTCAAGTCATTAGCCTAAGGCAGCTCTAATCAACTCTGGCCCTCGAAAACCGTTTTTCATTGCAACCCTCTACTCTGGGACTTATTTAGACCTGGTAAACTGGGTGGTTGCAAGGTAGAACAGAAAACCAGCAGGCCTCATAGGGTAAGAGTTGAATACGCCTGGCCTAGAGGGTACACATACAGACTCCACCCTGCACTGTGAATGTTTAAACGATGTATTCAATATAGACAAGAAAAATACAGTGTGTGTGTTGTTAGTTTAATGCTGCACTATGTAACGTTCCATTAATTTGACCAGTCATATGTATTTTACATATTTTGAATATATGTTTTTACTAAACACAAGTAATATAGGGACAATATAACCAATTTCCGAAAATACACATGATTACCATATTTTGTCCATGATATGCATTTGTTGCTAGCTAGATGTTGATTTTGTTATTATACTATTGTCTGTATTTTGTATTTTTTAAGTTGATGTTTTCAACCCCTGGATCCAATATGCTAGTTCCTAATGTTTACTAATCATAAATCATTGTTTTTTAGGACCATAGTGCATGTTTAAGCAGACTGTATGTGTATTGTTGTGAGTTGAAGATTTGATCAAATGTTATGACTAATTTTTGCAGAAATCTATTTTGTAAGATAAAAACATGTAAATATTGCCTTGCTAAAAACAGACTAACCTGTGCCAGAGATTGGTGTAGGAATCGCTATCACAAATGGACATAGATGACAGATAAAGTACTAGCTAAACACTCCTATAGTATCCAGGGTATTAATATGCGTACGCTCCAGCCCACTCACTATTTTCTAAACATCATGTGTTCAGGATTATGTTTGGGACAGAAGCTGTAGAGTTCTGCTTAAAAATATCAGTTCTGTATATACATATAAATAACAATATACCTTGTGAAGTATAATTTACAAATTCAGAAAAGCTATTATCAAGATAACTTATTGAAATCATTAAGGATTTTTTTTAACCATAACACGCAAGACATGATGATGCATCTTACATGTCGCTCTAATCAGTGCAAGCATATCAGGTATGAATGGGGTGCAGAGGAATAAAGTAAATAAAATCAGGTAGGGTTAGGCCTGAAAAGCACTGAGCATTCATTGGTCCTACTGAAAAGATTGGAATGTTCAAGTGATAAAGAGTGAGCATCACACAGGATTTGTGTATTTTCCAGGATGAAGGTGTGACTGTGAGCGGTATAGGAGAAACTTCCTATGCAACAACAGGGGGTGTTTCCCCAGTGAGTACATTACTGCCTTCCCTGTCTAATGATGACACCTGTTTTAAAGTCAAAGTCAAAGTTGTTCATTTGTCATATGCATCGAATAACATCACATCATCCTATGCAGAGAAATTCGTTTGACATGGCTCGACACATCTACACAGTAGGCTTAAAAATATTAAATACAATATGAAGAAATTTTAAAACAATAATAATAATAATAACAATACACTATGTACTGAGCAGTGATCCAGAGAGTGTACCACAGCAGAAGTAATAAATATTATATTTTTTAGGTCTCAGGGCCCAAACCTACGTAAAAGAATAGTCAATATCTGTATATGTTTGTGTATGTCTGTTTGTGTCTACTGGTTATGGTTCCTCATCTGTGCTACTTGCTTAGTTGTTTAATTTGTATGCATTACCGGTACATGTATATCTTCCATACGTGTGTGTGTTTGCATGTATGTCTGTGGGGGATGTGATTAAAGCATTTTCGTCTGTGTTTAAACAGGTGCACATGTGCACTAAAGGAAGAGAGACCTCTGGATCTCCAATACTCATCGCTGAAAATGTTACCTCTGCAACCACACACGTCACCAAGGTACAGTAGTTAATATCCTGACATTCAGTACCTTCAGTGAATTGTTTCCTGTGGTTCTTATAATGTTTGCCAAGTTGCACCTCTGCTGTAGCTGTAAAGATGCTTTAAACAATGACAAAGGTGTTTAGCTAGGCAAATGTTATAAGTATTACACCAATTGTTTTTCAGCCTTGTCTTCTCACACCGCTGAGGTGTGTGGGTTATTCCCTGGCAACGCACATTCTGAAGTGTGTTAATGCGCTTATAAAATGGTTGGCAACATTTTTTTTCCATAGCTGCCAACTCTCACGCAGTGCATGTGAGACACACATTTGTTTGGTTTTAAAGAGGTGGTGTCGGGAGGGGTTGTGGTGGAAGCAGGTCGTTGGGGTTGGAGAAGGTGAGTGCGACAGTGTTGTTGGAGTTTGGAGGGCCGTTGCCGAGCAGGGTGCATGATGGGTGTCTTAGTTTTTGTGAGTGAATTTGTGCCACCGCCACTGAGGCATTTACAATGTCAGCGTATGGGGCATGTGGCTGCTGTGTGGAGAGGGCAGGGTAGGTGTGCTAGGTGTGGGGATCCTCGTGAGTATGGCAAGTGTGGGGTAGGGGACAAGGTGAGGTGTTGTAATTGTGGTGGGGAACACAATGCTGAGTTTGGAGGGTTTAAGGTCAGAGGCGGGCAGCAGAGGCACAGCAGGTTAAAGTGGTGGATAAAGGTCACTTATGCTGAAGCCAGGCTTGTGCACAATTCTGAATTGAATTGAGAATGACTTCTTAATTCCAATTCAATTCTTGAATTTGAATTGAATTTGAATTGATGTCAAAAACAGGATCCAGAATTACAATTTGAATTTGAGTTAAAGGAAGCAGAATTGCTATTCAATACAAATTCAAAGAAATTCATATACACATTTTTAAGTGTTCAACAATGAAGCTTTACGGAACATGTCGAATATGATTGCATTATAAATTATATTAGTTTGAACTACTTAAACAGATTACATAAAAAGGATATGTTTTCCCCCAGCAATAAATGTTAAAAGCTCTGATCACAGAACAAATAATTCAGTTTAAATTATTGTAATTGTAAT
>JACXGM010022454.1:0-16705 GCA_016801145.1 Umbra pygmaea | reverse complement strand
GTTCGAAAAATCAACTTAATATATATAGTTTCCCGGTGGGGAACGTATTAGATAGTAAACTGCTAAGAACATATGATTCAAAGCTTTCATTATCCAATACAATACAGCCGTATGGGACCATTGCCCAACACATTACATACAATAATTCGCTCCGATGTACAGCTAGCTTCTTTAGGGAGCCAGCTTCTTCAGTGGGATTTCTAGCCTTTCGTAGTTTCGCCTTCAAAGTAATAGCGCTTCATTCAACGCAATAAACATCGCTTAACAAAACAAAACATTTCGAAAATATGCCCCTAAACTATATTAGAATAGTGTGACATTTACTAAGTTATAATATTTTAATAAGAACATTTACATTTGCAATCTGTATTGCTTAAATATATAATAAATACCGTACACAGAATCCTGTGTAATGCTAGCTACATTAAGGATCCCGGTGGTAAATGTGGATATCGCATAGATCACTTAAGTCATTCTCGATTTACCCAATACCATGTTGACATGCTACCTTTGCTCTCCAAAAACCTTAAACTAGCCAAGAAACGGTGCGCAATGTTGTGGGAAAAAAAATGTGTATCTTGTTAGCTGAATGGCTGCACAGCTATATCCACCGTTTTGTTTTGCACTGTTGTTGTTTTTGCACAGTACCTTTTGAAAAGCTGTCTGGAATGTGTCTGGGGAGTAGTTGTTGCACTATGAGCATTAATTGAACTTTATTATGTTGTTCTATGGTATATTGCACGTCTTTGTATAGCTTGTTATGATATTTTTCAAGTGTTTTAATAAATGTTTCAAGTTCAAGTAGTTGGAGTTATTTTTTTTTATCGTGGTATCATAATCGGCATCGAGAATCGTGTAATTTTACTGGTATTGGCACCAACTACTGAATGTTTGGTATCGTGACACCCCTATTCCAATGTTGCCCCCTGGCAACCGTTTCGCTCCATAACCCACAGATTGTAAAAGAAAAGAGAAGCTACCATTAAAATACTTGCATTTTATTGGTTTGTATGGTTAAAAAAATATTATTTTCATGTAATTGATCCCTAAATTCGACGTGCCTGCGAAAGCAATAAAAATAATAACAGCTGAAAGTGATTGATCAAGATAACCGTAATGTTACTTCAGTTTTGACAAAAAAACACGTAGTCTATTTCCAGGCAATTAATTGATAGTTAAAGCTGAAAGACATATCTACATATCTTACCCGTATTTACCCTTAAAAGTAGGTTACCCTTTGACTTTTACTAATCTGAAACGCTTGTTCAAAACCTGATAATTGCCCACTCAATCAGCTGTTAATTCATAGCTAGTTATTAACACGATTTGTGGACGCTGCAAACGTAAATAATGTGCCCCGCATTTTCGATTGTACAAAACGCTCTTTCTCCAAAGAAATTACAGCTAAATCTTAATGCAATCAGAGTCAGAAAAACAGGACATTTTAAATAATTTATATAAATCGCCACCCTGCGCCTGCTAGGCTGAGAATCTACGACTAGGCATAGCTCATTGAGCGCTTACGTCCAGCTGGTGCAACAGGTATAAATATAAAGTCCAACGTAAAGGGCATTTTAGGTCGGACGTTACGACCTATATACGTCCAGCTGGTGCAACCGGCAGGTGCTGGTGCATTGCCGTAATGCAAGAATGGAAAGCAATCTCCATTTTGCAAAGACAACATATCACAGAATTGTTTCCTTTCAAATTAAAGAATTCCGATACTTTAGAGGAACGAGTGTGTGCCGCCTTGCACTTCTGAAAGTCAAAGGAGCCACTCGTGTTGCTATTACTCTCCGGTGCCGCTATCTTTGTTTTGGGTCTGACGAATCGACGCGCATATTTTGCGTCAACATATTTTTTGCGTCGACGTCATCGATGACGTCGACGCGTTGTCCCAGCCCTAATTGTGATGTTATTGGGCATTTGGAATGGAGTTCAAGGACAGAGGAGGCCGACTCTAGTTTGAATCTAAGCCATGGAAGTTGTTCTTCTGTTACATCAGCAGGGAATAACTGTCCATTACAGTCATACTGAATACTGTCTAAATATTAGCCTTTGGCTAAATGTAGGAGAAATTTTGAACGAGCTTTGGGCCATACACTCACCTAAAGGATTATTAGGAACACCCATTCAATTTCTCATTAATGCAATTATCTACTCAACCAATCACATGGCAGTTGCTTAAATGCATTTAGGGGTGTGGTCCTGGTCAAGACAATCTCCTGAACTCCAAACTGAATGTCAGAATGGGAAACAAAGGTGATTTAAGCAATTTTGAGCATGGCATGGTTGTTGGTGCCAAACGGGCCGGTCTGAGTATTTCACAATCTGCTCAGTTGCTGGGATTTTCACGCACAACAATTTCTAGGGTTTACAAAGAATGGTGTTGAAAAGGGAATAACATCCAGTATCCGGCAGTCCTGTGGGCGAAAATGCCTTGTTGATGCTAGAGGTCAGAGGAGAATGGGCCGACTGCTTCAAGCTGATAGGGCAACTTTGACTGAAATAAACACTTGTTACAACCGAGGTACAACTTTGAGGCGGATGGGCTACAACTGCAGAAGACCCCACCGGGTACCACTCATCTCCACTACAAATAGGAAAAAGAGGCTACAATTTGCAAGAGCTCACCAAAAAATTGGACAGTTGAAGACTGTTGCCTGGTCTGATGAGTCTCGATTTCTGTTGAGACATTCAGATGGTAGAGTCAGAATTTGGCGTAAACAGAATGAAAACATCCTTGTTACCACTCTGCAGGGTGGTGGTGGTGGGGTAATGGTGTGGAAGATGTTTTCTTGGCACAGTTTTGGCCCCTTAGTGCCAATTTTGCATCGTTTAAATGCCACGGCCTACCTGAGCATTGTTTCTGACCATGTCCATCCCTTTATGGCCACCATGTACCCATCCTCTGATGGCTACTTTCAGCAGGATAATGCACCATGTCACAAAGCTTGAATCATTTCAAATTGGTTTCTTGAACATGACAATGAGTTCACTGTACTAAAATGGCCCCCACAGTCACCAGATCTCAACCCAATAGAGCATCTTTTGGATGTGGTGGAACGGGAGCTTCGTGCCCTGGATGTGCAGCCCACAAATCTCCATCAACTGCAAGATGCTATCCTGTCAATATGGGACAACATTTCTAAAGAATGCTTTCAGCACCTTGTTGAATCAATGCCACGTAGAATTAAGGCAGTTCTGAAGGCGAAAGGGGGTCAAACACAGTATTAGTATGGTGTTCCTAATAATCCTTTAGGTGAGTGTATTTGAGCCCCTGCCAAAGTACTGTTCACCAGAGGTAGTAGCAATTTGGACTGCTAGACCACCGCAGGCCACAACAGAATCCACTGTCCTTAAATTTGTTCTTGTCTCTCCCGATTTCTTTACCCCAGCCGACCTCCCCCCGGTCATAGCGGCCCCTTCCATGTGGACTCGCCCTCAAATCAAAGACTTCAAGGAGAAGATCCGGCAGGACGTGGACAGCGTGATCACGGTTGGGCGTGGAGAGGTGGTGACGGTCCGAGTGCCCACCCACGAGGAGGGCTCCTACCTTTTCTGGGAGTTTGCCACGGATCACTATGACATTGGCTTCGGGGTGTTCTTTGAGTGGACGGACGCCGCCAATGCCTCAGTCAGTGTGCATGTCAGTGAGTCCAGTGATGAAGATGAGGATGAGGAAGGTGAGAGATTACAAGTGTATCTTGAGTTGCACTGATTTATTATAATCAAGGGCAGATCAGTAAACAATATGTGGCTGAGTCTAAGGTGACTGAGTGTGTGTATATAATACAGTATCTCACAAAAGTGAGTACACTCCTCAAATGTTTGTAAATATTTGATTATAGATGTTCATGTGACAACACTGAAGAAATGACACTGCTACAATGTGAAGTACATTGTATAACAGTGTAAATTAGCTGTCCCCTTAAAAAAACTCAACACACAGCCATTTAAAGGACAACTCCAGCGCAAAATAAACCTAGGTATCAATAACACATGGGTAACGAGTCGACCATTCTTAGGGATATGTTGACATGCTAATTGATATGGCCAGTTTTATTGTGAACTCATAATTACCTTACAAAGCTAGTTGTGAGGACATATTTGAAGTCAAAATAAATCGCTATTTTGTAATACTCCAAATTGCTCCACACTTACATGGTAGCATAATTCGAACAGTATAGGCTAAACCCCTGTAACAAAGCTACTGGCTCAGCAGACTTTATTTTGACGTAAATAATAAAATAAAAGTATTGTATAGTAAAAAAAAATCATTGGATTAGTGCTAGCGGCAATTTTCAGTATTGTTGTTTAAATTATGTTACACATATGTCTTCCTAAAAACAGTCAGATGAATACTGTAGATGGCACCCAATGTGACATAAAAGCCCACCCGAAGAATAGTACAGTAGGCTATATGAATCAAACGGCATTCCACTCAATTTACCAGTGATAATAAGCGGAAAATATGCTTCTAAATATGATTGCATGAAGTTGGAATACAAGTTATTCAGCAGGACAAATATCATGGCATTTATTTAGGCAAAATTATGACACTATTACGGATTAGATGCCTATTATTGTTTGTTGAAAATATTAGTTTGAAGAACAGCATATTTCTCAATGCAATACACTTTTATCTATTTTACTTTTTACTGGTGAAGCGAGTAACAATCATGCGCTCAGCATTTTACACTAAATTGCACCTTCTGTCAAGCTCGGAAATTTGGATTGTGTAGTACATTTAATGAACCTCATTTTAGTGTGTTTCTCCCGCTGGTAATTAGGGGTGTGTTAGGCAAATCGTAGAGACTGTGCACCAGCACTGATGTTAAGAACAAGTGGTATTTATCAATTGGGATTTCCTACCAGTGTGCATAAAACGGTCAGAGGATCGTTTGATTAATCCCACTTTTTTTGCATAGGCGCATTCTTAATTCTCTTTGTAAGTACAAATGTAGGATTTTTTAAATGCAAGCTTGATAATAAATACCAACTCTAGTTAGTGATTTTTTCGCCAGTGAGACGGGGCTATTCAGACAAGAAAAAATCACTTAAAGGTACAATATGTAATATCAATCAAAACAATAACAAAACATATATATTTCTTAGTTGTGTACTTACATTATCCTAAATGTTTCCACCAACTTTCAAATCCAGAGAAATTTGTAATTTAATTTGAAGACACGGGACGTTTCTTTTTGTCGCCCGTCAATGACGTCATATAATATAGTTGCTCTAAGTTCTAGGGAACCGCAAAACATAACGTGAATAAAGTTATAATATTTTTAACAACACATTACTTTGTCAGTGAAAATTTTTTCTGCAGGAGATGCTAGATTGGAAGGTTGTCATTGACGACGATAACAAAACCCATGATCCCACGCAACCTCCCGACGTCATCAAGTACATCTTTTGCTATTGTTTTGATTGAGAGCCCCCTGGTGGCCTAGCCTGGAAAAATCCAGACCCAAATCCTGAACGATTAAGGGTCTGGGTTCGAGTAATGTAAATGACTCAACTCAAGGGGCGGAACCAAGCGTGCATTTGAAAATCTCACTGTACGCAATTGGATAACACTACGACCAATTACCAGTGGGTTTTCACTAACCCTATGGCGGAGCTAACTGGTAGATAAAACTCTTGCCGTATCAGGTCGCAAAACAGCAAAAACCTCCTTTTATAAAAAAGGAATGATTCGAGCCCCGTCGTTTGTTCCTCTTTTAGTCAAAAAGCCAAGTCTAACTCGTTCATTGTAGTGTCCCAAGTCGTTTTAAACAACTGGTGTTAATCCATAGCGATCTTACAATGTTTACTAATGACTTCGAGGTCGCAGAGCTGTCGTGTCGTCATCTGTTTAACACGCCTCTGGCACGCCTATATCAGATACACCGATGTGATTGGTGCAGCTCAGATACAAGGACATAGTTGATGAGCAGAATTACTCGGTGCCAGAGTAACTTGCTGAGCAAATTCAAATTGTGCTCTCGCGAGAACTCTGGATTTCCAGGGTACTGGTGGCCAGAAATTACATATTGCACGTTTAAATGTACAGGCCAGTTTGAATATTGAAATATAGGCTACCTTGAGTTTTTCTTGTATGCACTAACATTGAGGGTACTCCATTTTGGCAATAGCTGGTTGTATATAATCAGCACGTGGGGGGTTGGGTGTTTAACATTTGTGTTGGGTGTTTAACATTTGTAACACAATGGGTACTTAGTAGAACACCCTTTTGCTGTCATGATCTGCTGCAAACGAGATACATAGCCAGACACCAGCCTCTGTCAGCGTTCCTGAGCAATGGCCTCTAGTTCAGTAATGTTCTGCAACTGCCTTCTTCAAATCCCACCAGAGATTTTCCATGGGTTTTAAGTCAGGTGACTCTGATGGCCACTGTAGTATCTTCCAGGACTTCTTCTGAAACCAAGCCTTGGTGGAATTTGAGGTCATTGTCCATTTGGAAAGTCCAATGTCGACCAAGCTTTAGCTTCCTGACAGACGTCATTAAGTTTTCTCCTAGGATTTCCAGATACTTCAATGAATCCCTCGTCTTCAACACGCTGCAGGTTTCCTGTGCCAGAGGATGCAAAGCAGACCCAGAGCATCACTGAGCCACTACCATGCTTGTCTGTGGGCAGTGTTTGAGTGTGTGCTTCATTCTTCCTCCAGACATACCATCCATCATCCATCAAGATTTCCAGTTTGGTTTAATTTCTCCACAGAATAGAACCCAAAACCTCTATGGCTTCTTTATATGATTTTAGCATATTGGAGCTAACTTTTCATGTACTTTTGGGTCAGTAGTGATGTACATCTTTGAGTTTTGGCATAGAAATCTTCTGCATTTAGTATGCGCCTTACTGTGCTCACTCAAACCTCAGTGCCTATTGCCACCAAGTCTTGTTGCAGGTATTTTGCTCTCACCGGCCGGTTTTTCACCACCTGCCGTCTCAGATATCTGGTTGCAGCCATTGATAGGTTCCTTTTTCTGTCCTGTCCAAGAAGTGTAACCACCGTTCCCTTAAATTTGAACTAACAAACTATGCTTCCAAAGCAACGGTGTCTATGGGAACATTCACTGCCTTCGCTATCTTTTTTGTATTCCTTGTTTGTTAAGGGCGATGATCTCTTCTCTGAACTTTTTGGGCCATTCTTTTGACTTGGCCATATTTCTCACAACAAAGGATTTTTTTGTGTTCAAGCTCAAGTACACCTGGTGCAACTAATGACGACCTTGAGACAACACCTGTTTTCCATATTTGTGCTGTTGTGAGGGATTCCATTCAGGGGGTTGAATAATTTTGAGACTGGAGAATAAATAGAGCTGCAACAACGAATCGATGAAATTGCAAAAAATTTATTAAAATTGTTGGCAACGAATTTCATTATCGATTTGTTGGGTCTATGTTGCTGCTCGCTGTGTGGTGGAGCTACATCACTTAAAGACAAAAACATTTTAAACTGTCTGACTGAGATTTTCGATATTATGGCAAAACTTCACTTTAAATTCAATAAAAAGGTTTTGTTTGCAAAACATAAATGTAATGGCACCGGAGCACGATCGTAATGAGAGAGCACAGAAAACAGTTTTGAGCGATAAGCGAAGGGTACTCAACAGCAGAGTAAGTTACTACATAATAATAGCATGCATTGCGTTTTTACATGAGGAATAGTTCCTTACACAGCAGGTAGTTCTTATTTATCAAATAGCCGGTGTTTGGTCGCTATCCAGCTTAAAAGGTCTATTAAATCAAATCCACTTTAACATTGCATGACAAGTTTAACTAGCTGGCCAATTAATGTTTGGTAGAACAGACGCGGTAGAGCAGAGGTAAGCAAACTACGGCAAACTGTTTCAGATGAAAAGAGTGAGTGGTGGGTGATCCATGTGGGTATATAAGAGCCGGAGCTATCGCGCCTCAAATTCGGTCATTTTTTTTTACTTTGGCCTTTTTTACTAAACACATTACAGACAGGAAGTAGGAAGTGAAAATGACAAAATAGCAACTCTTCAATGATGTAGGACATCATCCTGCACAATACCACCATGGTACCAATACGATTGGAAAGAGGGGGTTCCACTGAAAGAATAGTGCCAATGCAAATACCGTAATTCCTCAAATAAAAACCGGTAGTCAAATAAACGCTGGGCCTCTGATAGTGGCCGGGGGCGTGTTCAACACGGACAAATAAAGGCTGGTCTTAAATAAAGGCCGGGGGAAAATTACGTGTGGATAATCTCCTAGGTGCCTTTCATATAATGTGCATTCCAGTTAAGCGTAATTTACATTTCTATCACTTTAATAGATTCAACAATATATTCATGCTATTTTCGGGTTATTGTACTTATCTAAAGCAGCGATACTCACTGCTCCTGCAAGCTGCATTCCGTAGGTTTTTGTTCCAAACCTAATTTAGCACAAGTAACGCTACACACTACAAGGTTGAAACGCTAACTCAGGGTATTCGAAACTTGGGTTGGATGGAACATTTACGGAATGGCAGCTCGCGGGAGCAGGAAATAGTATCGCTAAGTATAATTGTCCTACTGGTATTTCAGTCAATGCGGCTGTATGTTTTACTCAGCTTGGTGTTGTTTGTATTAACGTACATGTAGATGGCAGTAACTACATTGGAAATAACATGGCTCCCATTCAGTGCAAGCGATTGAATCTTCCACAACTTTTTTCAACTATGTATTGGAACAGTTACAAGAAGTGTTGAGATTGCGTTAACAACGTAATGCCGCAAAAAACGCAAACTGGAAAAAGGATTGACATTAAAATATAGCCAATTATACTTATCAGGCAGAGGGAATCAGAAATAAAGGCCTGCCTCTTACAAAAGCCTGCTTCAAATAAAAGCCGGTTGCCTTCTGCAGTAGAGGTAAATAAAGGCCCCGGTCTATATTTGAGGAAATACGGTAATAAGGAGTGGTTTGTCTATGTGGATTAATCACAGCCGGAGAAATGCTAAATAGACTTGAAACAAAGAGTAGTGATTAAATTCGAAAAAGTCAAACAAGGAAATGGTGTTACAAAACAAAACATTTATTTCCTGTAGGATAGGCACGTAACTGTGTAGGGGGCGGGGTTAACTTAATGAAATAACATTTCCTACTTTTCATGCATCGCTATAAAATGCGGCCCTTCAAAAATAATTGCCCGGGTCTGCGGTAGAGCTAACGTTAATCTAGCAAGCTTATTAACACTACTTGGCAGTGATCAAGTAAACAAACAGAAAGAGTTAAAGTGCAAAACTAATTTAAAACAAACCAGATCTTAATATTACAGTATTACAACATATGCTAACCTTGTACCTCTTCGGGGATGCTAATTTGTTAAACGTTTCACTATGTGATTTACTTGTATCGTTTTTTCAACTACTGTTGCGCACAGTAGAAACTCCAAAGTCTGTTTCAAAATAAGTCATTCTAATTGACAAACAGTAAATAAGTCAAGATAAGCTTAAAAAGGTAAAATACATAGAGCAACAAAATTACTATTCAACAGGCCTCTCGTTTTTAGGACTAAGGTTATTTACAACTATGTTCTATAAAAGATGTTTCTATTATTGTTTTATAGACAATTATTTTAACATCTCATGTCTGTCTAAGCAAGGTAAAAATACCATATTTTGCACCTTACTAAAGAAATGAGCTTATCTTTTGCACATGTTTATAGCATACATTTAGGTATCTTATGTGTTTAAAGTTGTGAATATGGAATAACATTTATTTTTTTCAATAAAGTAATGGAAATATTTCTAAGTCTGTTTATCAGATTCATTAATGAATCGAAGAAATAATCGACAGATTAATTAATTATCCAAATAATCGTTAGTTGCAGCCTTACTGGAGAAGTCATAATTAACATTTTCAGTTTGATTTGGGGAAACCACTTGACGCATTCATTGTTTTGAGTTATTTCAAATGCTCTTGTTCGATTTGTTCATTGAAAACAGCTAAAAGTCTGTATATTTTGACAAACCCGATTTGCAATGTATATGTTATTAAATTGTTCCCAGGTTGTGTCCTAATATAATAATAATAATATATAATAATAATTTTATAATATAATAAAATATAATAATTTATCCTGTTATACCCTTGTTTGCATTGTTATAAACACCCATCTATTTTCCCTAAGCCATCTTTAAATTTAAGATTGGAGCTGAGTATAATGTATAGTATTTATTTTTACATTTTTTTCCCTCCTGATTTTCCTCCCTTTCCAATTCCCACTAACCGTGCTTTGTCTGCAGCTCCACAACTCCTTAGACAGATCTGTGGGATAACGAGGGGGTGCGCACATGATTCATCCAACCATATGTTGCCCAGCTGCCATTTCTTTTAGCACTGCTCATCCTACACGAAAGCTTTTAGTCAGATCATGCACAGGATGATTACATTTACCGACTTTACTTCTGGGACTGAATTTACAGGTGCCCGATCTGGACACAGAGTCACTGGAGAGCAAAGTGGCAGCATAGATAATCTGACCTTTCTAACCCAAATCCTGGGCAGCACCATGAGAATTTGTGCTGTCTCGTGTGGAAGGTCCGGGGAAAGTCAGAGAACACATAGTCAGGCTGGAACCATCGACTATCATGACGTAGAATGTCCTGCAATGCAGTGACTTAGCTCATTATGGACCTCCCCAGTATAATGTATCATAGTGTTATTTAGTAGCGTCTCACCCCTGACATCAGTCTCGTGTTTGTTTTATTCCCAGGCGAACCGCCTAATGAGGAGGAGAAGGCGAAAAAGGAGGCAGCAAAGCCACAGGTGGACGAGATAGTGCCGGTGTACCGGCGAGACTGTCAGGAGGAGGTCTACGCTGGCAGTCACCAATACCCTGGGCGCGGAGTCTACTTGCTGAAGTTTGACAACTCCTACTCACTTTGGCGCTCCAAGAGCGTCTACTACAGAGTCTACTACACCAGATAAGCCTGACAGGACCACGGGAGGATGGAAGGGAGCGGTGTGCATATGTGTGTGATTGGGTTATATGTATGTGACGAGCACTGGGTGGCGTTGGTGATTGTGAGAGAATCTGTTCTGGAAACGACCACCAGAGGGAGACAGACTTGAGGGATTCTCATTGGAGATGGGACTCTGTTTTGTGTTTGTGTGTGCCTACACCTCGTCTGAGGCAGTGGAGACCAGGAGAGAGCACGCAGTGTATTTACCACCTGGCTCCTATTTGTGCAGGAATCTCTGGTATTTAACAACCATTTTTCTCTCAAATGTCATCTAACCCCATGTGTGTCATTTTAATGGCTACCTTTATATTTGAGCAAGATCATTTTTAAACCTGAGTTTCAATGTCACAGAGTACGTACATGGTTTGGTCTGGTAGGACGAAGGAAATGGACAAGAGTCCAGAGGCATTCTACAGCACCTCTCAAAATAACACAAGTAGCATGTTAACATACACTAAAATAACACAGTCAAGTAACAATGCTTCTGTCAAAAGAGCAGCTCCCCAAATTCACAGCCACTCCTGCTGCATACACAATAATTCTGGTTGGATTATTGGCAGGTTGTTATAGATATAACTACCTTAATATTGCTGAATTTTTATCTTAGCCTGTCAAAGGGAATGATGGAGCTATTATCATATTGATATTATCAATGCAACTCTTTCAGATCTCCACAAGTAGATGAGGGGATTGTGGTCAATCTGGGATGTGTTGTATTCACCTGAATAAAGGATAATATAGAAGAGTTATAAATGGGTTATAGGGGAAGAGGGTTATCCCAATGTACATTAGGTATGCTGGAGGCCATCTGGAAATGGAATGCTGAAAAAAGCAAGGTTGTGTCTACACAGCATTTTCAAAATATTTATTGTACATTTTTTCATGTAGAGTAGGACCACATTTGTGTCTGTATAATATGCTGGTGTGTTTCATCTCCAATTTGCTTCAGAAGATATCCCATTTAGTCTTAGAAACTTTATTTTCTGATCTCCTTAGTTTTTTGGCCACTGATCTTAATGAAACAGGATGTTTAAATGATGAAGGAAACTTACGTCTTTCTATCTCAGTGGCTATAAGGGGACAATCAAAGCATGTCCCAAAGTCTTTTTGGGACATTGTCCTGTTTTGAACACTTTGGTTTGAGTTTGTCACTGGACTGGAGATGTTTTGATTTGTCTCTGGCTTTTTCCTGATACATAAGTGGTGGCTATTAACTCAAGATTATTTCTGTGTACATTTTTGGTTATGTTACTGTTACATCTCTATCATTTTATCTTACACAAAATTCACAGACAAACATTCAACCTTGCTGTATTTGTATGTCTGTCTTAATTGATGGTTTGACTCCCATTTGTTATCGCAAATATGGCATTCTACTATCTTAAATAAACAGATGATACTCTCTAGCTTTTAGTCGTTCATGTGTCTTGAGAGTAGTTGGTTACCAAGTTCAACCTGAGCTCTGAAGGTTTATTTTATCTCTTCGATGTTTATTTTGTTACCATTATTTCATATGGTTCACTGTTTGCCGATATTATATCTGCATGTTTTGTGTTTCACAAATCAGGGGCCAACCAGGGTTGACTAGTCTGAATGAATTGTTCCTCTTTTATTAAGATGTTTTTCAACGAGTCATTCTATGGTTGGATTTTTCGTTTGCTTTCCATTTTTCTTATCGCTTTGACCTTAACAATTTTTTTATATTCACTGTGCCAAGGGATGGATAGAGGATGGTCAGCAATCATCGTCTAGTGTCAGAAAAGTTTGACTTAGGCCTTATGTCCTCGTTGACATGCTCAGAAATGGGGATCAAGTGATGAAAAAAATGTATGTAATATAACACAGGGCACTTTTGATGGTAAAGCTATTCAGATCAGCCACAAAGTTAAAGAAATATGCATTATTGAGCTCTATCAGAGGCTAAGTACCTTTGCTCACCAAATTCTAACCTAAATATACAGAATGTTTAAGCCTCATATAATTACAAAAATGGGTTTAATTGTGAGTTGTAGAGATGGGTGGGGGGGTTGACAATTGATGTATTTTAAAGTATGGTGGTTGAGATGTTATGTACATTCTACTCTGAAAGAAAATTCTGAAAGTAAAGTGTAAACTGAAAGACTGAATGAAATGTGGGAAAACGCTCATCTTTTTTTCTATTGCTTTGACTTTATCTGATTTTGAAAAAATGATCTGGGAATAAGTTTAATCAAGATTAAATATGTTCATCTGTGTTACCTCAATATCATTTTCTTACATAAAGAATGAGTAATGTAACATCTTTACTATTTGTGTTCCAGTCATTGTTACAGTGAAGTCAGGGGGTTACATATATGTAGTATTTATATTTTGCAAATTGTTTTTATTTTTACACATTTTCCTCCCCTTCCCAATGAGTCATGTTCAGTTCAACTCCTTTGCAGGTGCTGGATGGTCGAAGGTGCTCACATGCTTCCTTCATGCACATGTAGCTGAGTCTTATCACACTGCTCATTCACAGAAATCCTTTAGTCAGTAAATATGCCTAAGTATTACACACACCCTAACTATACTTCCACGATTGACACAGGAACCCTATCTGCACACAAGTTGCTGGGGAGCAATGTGTCAAGTTAGTCTAGTCCAGTGGTTCCCAACCCTCTCCTGGAAGACCCACTAGCCATGCAACATTTTAGCTGTAGCTCTCAAGATTCACCAGAATCACTAATCAAGGACATAATTAGTAGTAAAGTTAAATCAGGTGTGCTAGCTCAGGATTAGTTCAAATACAAGGACTGGCTGGTGGTCCTCCGGGAGAGGGTTGGGAACCGCTGGTCTAGTCCGACTTTTCTACTCACCTAACCCAGGCAGTGCTTTTCCAAAATGCTGTGACCAAGGTCAAACCCTGGCCGTCTTGACGTAGTTGTCCTTCCAGCACTACGCTGCGCAGAGCCCCTTAAAAGTTGTATATAAACCGAATGTCACTCTGGGTAATGTATGGGAGGCAAATTATATTCTGGAGGATCCACTCAGACTGTCTTGGACAGACAGGTCATTGTTTAAAACTGGCCCAGTCTGAAGCCCGCTCCCAACTTGAACCCCTAAGTAGGGATGAAGCCCTAAGTAGGGATGAAGCCCTAAGTAGGGATGAAGCTCTAAGTAGGGATGAAGCCCTAAGTAGGGATGAAGCCCTAAGTATGGATGAAGCTCTAAGTAGGGATGAAGCCCTAAGTATGGATGAAGCTCTAAGTAGGGATGCACCGATACCACTGTTTCCTTGCCGATACCAATCAGAGTACTGAACTTGTACCGACTACTGATCCGATACCATAGTTTTATTGCTACATAATGTAAAACCTGCACCCTATTGTGCTGTCAGGCTTAATAGAGATATGGTACAAGTCTGAACTCTGAATGTCTGTATTGAATCAAATTGAGGTTACATGTTTCAGCAAATCCAAAAGGTCATTCTACTCTACCGTTCAGGAGGGCCGTTTGAGACATAATGCCTCAGCTCAGCCGGTGGATACCCACATCTTACCAGCCATCATATTGTTAATCCAACCGCATTTCACATTTGACAAAACATTTCTAACACTTAACCTATGCCACAATATTAATTCAGCATTTAATTTTACATTTGTACATTTATTTTAGAATAATCTGTTTGGAAATCATTAACAATGAAATAATTTAAGCACTGGCTAAATAAAAACTCCCATCAAATCTACAAGTAGATGCAACTTCAGCAATGGAACCAAACACAATAGAACAAATATTAATAGTAAACCATATTCTGGCTAAAAAAATAGTTGATTAACAACTGATTTTAATTTCATTAAGTTTGTCGTTGAGAAGTTGAACAGCCTCCCGTTACATTGTGCGCGTCTGCATGTATGCTTCTCTGGTTATAACTGAAAGCAGGGTGCTGGAGAAGAGCGCCTCTGATCAGAATCCAATCATAAACACAGACAGACTCAACAACCCAGTCTTAGTTATACTGACAGCCTAATAAGCATCAAATGAGCCCTTTTAGCATTCCTCTCCATGTGCTTGAATTTCAACTTTCTCAGATCACTAATAATATTGTCGTATCATATTGGCATCATATTCCTCATTTACGTAACTGAATGTAATCTAGTCCACTGGTGCTGACCCAGCAGAAGGCTTTTAATTTTGGGGAGCTATTTCATATGTACTGGACTGTAGGCCTACTATATCTTTGGCATTGCAGGCTGGATGTCTCACTGACTAAGTCTGCGTTATATATGCACCTCAAGAAACGTGTATTTTTGGTCAAATCTGAGACATAATGCTTGAAGTAATAACAAATCATAAAATGTATTATACATTTTACAATCCACTCGCCACTGTGGCTTTTAGATTAGTCTAGATGGTACCAATATAGAGACAGAGGTATCGATCAGTAGAGCATTGGAGTCTGAAGGTACAGATCCACTTGTCCGTGCTACACTTCTGTCACGTGGCACCTCTCTCTATTCCTATGGGTGACGTCAAGCGACTTCAACATGCATGCAAAGCATTCCGGGAAGGTGGCGCTGCATTTGAGAAAATGTTGGCCAATGCCCAGCTTAATGCAAATGAATTTGTTGAAGGCGATTTGACTATCCAATAGAATTAGAGCACAGAGGAGATGTGGGAAGGCTCGCCGTGGGTCCTTTCTTGTAGATGTAGCAAAAATGGAAAAGAAACTGATTGTGGCGGTAGCCCAGCTGTACTTGAGGAACGCCCATCAACGTACAAATTGAGGGTGGCGTCCCAACACCACACGCCAATCATGTTGGTCATATGGATCTGTACCTTAAGGCACTGGCAGCTTGCCGTGCGGCACCACAGTTACTACCTGTCATCAGTTTATAAATATATTATACATTTATCTGCCTCCGTGCCTTGGTTGGCCATCAACTTGCAGGGGTCAGCTGCCTTAAAACTAAAAACTTAACAGGAAAGCTGCCATTTTTGATTAAAAAGCAGTATAATGTTTACATGCGCACAGAATAAAAAAGGGGCAAACTGGAAACAAAAATGATTATTTTGGTGATGCCATAGGGCAGTGGTGGGACAACTATGGCCCGCCGGGTCTTTTGATTCGGCCCGCGAGGCAAACCGTACATGCTAGCAACTAAAGCTTGGTAGCGTTTGAAAGAGTAGACTCAGACGCAATTAATAATGAGTAGTGGTTCATCTCTGTGGGTTAATCAGAGGTAGCACGCCTCAAAGCCGATGATGGTCTTTCTTTTTCTTTTTTACAAAAAATATCACAGACAGGAAGTAGGAAGTGAAAATGACAAAATAACAAATTTACAATGATATAGGACAGAGCTTGTCAACAGCTTGTCAACAGGCAAACCAGGCAACTGCTTGGGGCCCCAGTCCTAGGGCCCAAACAGACTCTAGAATCGGCCCTGACAGTAGTAATTAAATTCTGAGAAGTCGAACAAAGATATGTTCTTAAAAACTAAACATGTATTTTCTGTAGGATACATAGGTAACTGTGTAGGGGGCGGGGGTAATTTATTGGGTTACACTTTATTTGGAGAGTCTGACATTCCATCTGTATGTGCTCTACAGATAGTTTGTTGATGATATGACTATCAACAAACTATCAACAAACCATCTGTTGATAAGCAACTAATTGTGTATTTTAAGGGTAGGGGTAAGTTTAGAATATGTTTTAGGGTAATGGTTAAGGTTAGGTTTAACATAAGGGGAA